>CANXYI011629648.1:0-13128 GCA_948208565.1 Hura crepitans
CGAACTGATCCCTGCTACTAGGCGAGGTAGGTGTAGCTACCTAGGCCCTAAAAGTGGGCCACTGCATAGGATAGTCCCGCTATCCAGTGTCTTAAAGCGTCGTCTGTCTGATGTAGGCCTCACATAGTAGTGGAATTAAATTGAGAACACTTAGATGAGATTAATTAACTAGTTAGGATGAAAAGGAGTCTGAATGAAATACTATGTGTGTGTGCACTTATGAATTGTGTATGAATTGCATGAATGCCTGTGGACGTGTTATTTTTAATCTATTCCACCACTAAGTTATATGCTTAGCGTGTCAGTGTTTTCGATGCGCAGGTTAGCTGAAGAGCGAGTCAAGCAGCGTCAGGCCACCACAGTGTAGCTGACATCTGATCTTTGTTGGTATTTTCTTGTCTTTTTTTGTAGTTAGTATGTATATGCACTCATGTATAAGTCAGAGTGGGTAGGATTAATGATGTAGAATATAAAAGCTGTACTTATGTACTTATGACAGTGATGCCTGCTAAAAGTATTAGAAAATATAGTATATATATGTATATGTTGATAGATTAGACACAATGTTGTTGTGGTTGTGATGTGAATGTAATTTGATTGTGAATTTTGGAGGACCAGAGGGTCTAGAATTGGTGGATGATGATGATGGTATTTAAAAGTGTGTTTTCTCTACAGGTTTACCAAGGTAGTGTTACTCAGGTAGCAATCATGCTGCCCAAAATTTTTGAAATGTCCGGTAGTGACAGGGGGATATTTAGGTGGATGAACTTAAGCAGTAATGAAGGAATATATGATGAATAGGTTTTAGGGATTCTTAAGAGGAGTGGGAAGTAACACTTTCGATCTGTTTCAGGTAGAGACAGGTAGGGGTGTTTCAGTCTTTCTTACTTATAATATTTTTCTTAGGTTCTATAGGTGCCTAAGAGTATTTGTATGATTTTAGATCTTTATTTGGTGTATCGATTAATTTGCTAAGAATTTTTTAATATTTTTCAATTTAATGTTAGGTAATTCAGACCACAACCTAGACAAAAGGGAAATCAATAGTGTAGATAGGCCTCAAAGTTTTATTTTGATGTCCTCGATATGTCTAATTAAAATAAAATGTGCATTATTCAATTATGAGCATCAAATTCCATAATAAACTTAATATGTAACAAATGGTCATAAATGTGTAATGTCATAAATGTGAGACATTTAATGGGTTATATGGTTTTTATAATCTATGATTAGGAGTTTTAAACTATGTGAATTGATTAGGAATAATATGATGTACATATTATGCTTAAATTTACCTAATGTACATAATATAGAGAAAAATGAGGTCTACAGTGCCTAATGTAACAATTGAGCCTAACTAAGAAAAAAATGTTGTTATTCCATGTTTTTGAAACATAAAGGAATGATTGAAAGTGTGGAAATTCACTTGGAATGAATAATACACATAATATGCTTTGTTAGGCAAAGTAGACATAATATGGAAAAAGACATCAATTATGCATATATGAACTTTATTCATATTTTTAGGCATATTTAGTGTGCTTTGTATTATGTATAATGGATGCATGCCTTTTGAGACCAAATAATGTGTGTTGGTTGAATAGTTTTTAAGGCTAACCATAAGTGTGACTTGAACTCAAATTTGTTATGAAAAAGGCCAAGTGTTGGATAAAAATGAGAACTTGTTTTAATTTGGAAATGATTCAAAGTAATGTGTTTGTAAGAGTGATTATGTTTATAAATGCATAAGTGATATGTTATTTTGGTTGAATGGAAATATTGGCAATGATGTATATAATTAGAAGGTATCTTAGAGCAAAAGTAACAATGATAATGGCTAAAACTCTTAATGGAAAAATCGTTTATAGAACATAAAAGTTTTTATAATAAGTTATAAGTGTGTTTTGGTGTATGTAGGTGCTATTTATGGCTATATATATTATATTAATGGCTTATGTGATTTAGGCATGTATGGTATGTGTGGCTGAATGGCATCATTGAAGGATATGTGCATAAGAAATCCTGAAATGTGAAAATGGTGTTCATACATGTTATATTCATTGTATTTTCTTTGATATACATGAATAATACCATACATTAATGAAGTTTATGAGCAAAATGGATTATAAACATAATATGAGCATAAAAGTGTAATTCAACACCAAGTATACCATAATATGAGTAATGTTTGGAACTTTTGGACATAAAGTGTCTTGAATGAACTTAGGCCCTCAATTGAATGTTAAAATGGCAAATATGCAGTAATAGCCATTAATGGTACTAAAATGATGATTTAAAAGTAAATATGGCTCGAAAATTGCATAAAAGTATGTTAATATGTGTATAATCACTGAAATTGATTTTTTTGATATAATTAACCAGTTTTAGTCATTTGATGGCTAAAATAATTAAGTTAAAAGCTTTATAGGCATATTTAATAAGGTAAAACTAAAATAGATTAACTTTTTAGCCCATGTGATGTAACAACCTTGAAATGGATAAGTTGACCAGTCAGCTAGGGGATACAGTAACTGCTAGGGCACTTCTATGCCTAAATTATGGTGCAAGGGTTTGCTATATTTCTTACCTATGGATTTACATTATGATCTTTAGATCTATGTAGATATAGCCACTGTAAGGTCCCCATAGGAGCCACAACATAATTATACATAGGTATAGCCATATAAACCTAGATAAGTACTACATAACCTTTTTATATGTTGGTGCAACAACCATCAAGTACAAAATGTAGGCCACTACACATTTCTTAATTTCGTTATCCATATATATGGGGTTATTCAAATAGGCTTAAACTAATAAGGCAAATATAGAAAATAACCTATAATTTGTGCTATGATAGTTAATATGGCTGTTTTGTGCATGTGTGACCTGATGTTAAATTATCGGTGATAAATGTTCAACTCTAGATTATATGTCTACCTTCTGTGCATGGTATGACTTCACTTGTACATGATGAATGTCTTTTGATCATAAATATGACACATTATAATCTACATGAGTATCATGTAAGATATGGACTAGTTTATGCATAAACATTTACTACATATAAATGGTATGCTAATAACATTGTTAGCACTAGTTATTTCGATTATACCACTAAGCATTGGCTAAAAATATTATTTGTTTGCAATGTATAGGTAAAAAGGCATTTTGAGACTTGAGCCTCATGACATTGAGGTTATCAAGAGAAGGCTTTTCATTTAGTAATCAATATGTACATATAATGTAGTCATGTGATGTATAAGTTACACTCAATGTTGTAAAATAAGGAAAATGGACCTAAAACTATATTTAAGTATTTCTTTCTGAATTTTAAAGTTGTAAACTCTTATAAACTATTTAAAATTATGTGTTGTTGTATGATATCTCTTTCAAAGGTTGAGATATCCTAATATAGTGTTTGTGCGCTGCTAGAGTGATTAGATGATCAAATGAAGGTTGTAAAAGCATGTGAATGATTTATAAGTTGTATTATTGTCATGTAAGTTACTATTAAAAAATTTGGGATAGTGCCCAGTTCATTCGTTATTTTGCCAAAATTTTGGCATGAGGATTCCCAATTTCTAAATATTTAACATTAGTTGGAAAGTTATTTGAAAACTAATATTTTCACAAGTCAAATCTTTTAATAATAATATTTTATATCAAAGAAATGGTATAATAGAGTTTAGATATCTCAATATACGTGCACTCCTTAATTGGGTTTCCATGACTAGACTGTGTAAATGATGCCATATTTAGTGGTATTAAAGCTCTGGCTTAGGCAATCCTAGTTAACTTATAAGTGCTTTAAAATCTAGAGTATACATCACATAACTTTTAATGTCGAGGCTTATCAAATTGTTTTCTTACCTACAGATACAATGAGTGCTTTGACACAAAGTGGTGAGGAGGAAGTCAAGAGTTATACTCCAATGACTGTAGCACTAGAGGTTGCAAGAGTTGGGTTTACATCAGTTAGTGTAGCAAGACATGCACTATCCATAGGACAAGCTCCACTAGTGTTCCTACAAGAGATGCTCAAGTTATTAAGGTAAGCTACAACTACTACTCCACCACTAGCACAGTAGCTAGAAGTTTTATTAGCTCTCTAAAAGACATATCTAGAGAGGGTTAAGTGAATATGATATGAAGATTTTAAATAAAAAGGCAAGATAGAGCCTAGAAAAGAAGAATACTGGTTGGACTGTATAGAGAAGATTATAAAGTAAATACGGTGCACACTGGAAGATAAAGTGATATTTGCCACTTCACTTCTACAAGAAGCGGCATTTTAGTGGTGGGAAGACATTATTGAGTACAAGATTGAATATAAAATAACACGGGAGTTATTCTTGGCTGAGTTTTATAAGAAGTATGCCACTAAAGACTATTTTGATGATTGGAGGCAACAATTTATGGATCTCAAGCAAGGTCAAATGACTATAGGGGAGTGTGAGAAGGAGTTTACAATACCTAGTAAATATGTTAAGGACACCATCACCATAGAGGTAGCCAAGTGCAAAATATTTATGAAAGGTTTTCATGTCGACATCAAGTCTCAAGTGGTGGTGATGAAGATTAGGGATTTCTCCCTAGTTAGTATCAATGTGCTTGTCAACTGAGGGAGTACAAAAAGAGAAGAAAGAGTTCTACCAAAAGAAGAGATTTACTAGTCAAGGAGCATCCAGTATTACTCTACACTCAAGGAAGAAATACAAGGGTTTTCAGTCTTATTAAGCACAACAGTCTCAGAAGTAAGAGTAAACTCAAAAGACAACATAGAGTGGTAAGGGTAAGGCTTGATAGCAGCAGTCTTAGACTGCTAGTATGCTAGGATTAACTGTCAAGGCCAATTAAGTTCCTCAACATCAGGCTTGTTTCAAGAGGCACAAGGGAGAGTGTAGGAGGAACAAGTTGGGTGTGTGTTTTGGTTATAGATAGTCGGGTCATATTTACAAGGATTATCCTAAGAGATAGAGTGTAGGATAGAGATAAACACCTGTACATATAGGAGGCTAGAAGGGAAGAAAATAAGAGAATGTTGATGAAGCTTGGAGAGATAGATTGGAGTCTAGACATGATATAGATTGGAGTTCAGACATGAGCATAGAGCACCTACTTAATAGCACTCCATTAGAGCCCGAAATAATGTTGATAAGCCAAATGTTATAGCTGGTACTTTTCTCCTATTTGACTCTCCTAATTTAGCTTTAATTGATATAAGGTTTGCACATTGGTATGTTTGCATAACATGGGCATGAGACCCAAGGTTCGATTTAGAATAATTTGACCTAGAGATCATGGTTAATAACCCCATAGGCCAGCATGTGGTAGTTAATCAAGTATATAGAGATTACCCTTTAAGAATATAAGGCCATCAACTTATTACTGACCTGATAGAACTTCCTTTCAATATGTTTGACTTTATATTGGGCATGGACTAATTATCCAAATATAAAGTGATTTTGGATTGCATGCATAAGAGGTTAACTATCCAGGTTGATGGTAAATCTAAAATCATAGTTATTAGAAAGAAGATCAATTTTTTATCTCATGTAATATCTATAGTTATAGCAAGGAGGATTATGAGGAAAGGTTGTTATGCATATCTTACCTATGTAGAGGACAATGGGATAGAAAATCTTAATTCTAGTAGCATACAAGTGGTGGCTGAGTTTGTTGACATTTTTCCAAAAGAATTACTAGGTTTGCCTTTAGAAATAGAACTTGAGTTCAACATTAAAGTTTTACCTAGCACTGCTCTAGTATTTATAGCACCTTATATTATGGCACTAGCTGAGTTAAAAGAATTAAAAGTTCAGTTGCAAGAGTTGCTAGAGAAGGGCTTTATCAGACCAAGTATTTCACCATAGAGAGCATCGATTCTATTTGTTCAGAAGAAGGATAGTTCACTTCGGCTATGTGTGGATTATCAATAATTGAATAAAGTGACCATTAAGAACAAGTATCCTCAACTATGGATTGATGATCTATTTGATCATCTTAGAGGGGCTGGAGTGTTCTCTAAGATAGATTTGAGATCCTAGTACTATTAGTTGAGAGTGAAGGAGTTAGATATGGTGAAAACTACTTTTTGGACAAGGTATAGTAACTATGAGTTGTTGGTCATGCCATTTGGACTTACCAATGCTCCTACAGCATTCATGGACTTGTTGAATAGAGTCTTTAGATAATACCTTGATTAATTTGTGGTAGTCTTCATAAATGATATTTTGGTCTATTCAAAGAACAAGGAAGAGCATGAATAACATTTGAGAATGGTTCTTTAGATTTTAAGAGAAGAGAAACTTTATTCCAAGCTCAGTAAATTAGAGTTTTGGTTGAGTGAAGTATCTTTCTTAGGACACATAGATGGTATTCGAGCTGATCCTTTCAAGATTGTAGCAGTGATAGAGTGGAACCCACCTAGGAACACTATAGAGATTAAGAGTTTCCTAGGGTTGGCAAGGTATTGTAGATGGTTTGACAAGTGGTTTTCATAGATAGTTACCCTTATGATATGGTTACTAAGGAATGATGTCAAGTTTATTTAGAATGGCAAATGTCAAGAAAGCTTTAACAAGCTTAAGGCTATGTTGATTGAGGCTCCAATTCTTATACAACCATTTTCAGGGAAGGACTTTACTATATACAGTGATATGTTTCATAATGGGGGGTGTGTTCTGATGCAAGATGGCAAGGTTATTGCCCATGATTTAAGATAGTTGAATCCACATGAGAAGAATTACCCTACTCATGATTTAGAGCTTATAACCATTGTGCTTTCTCTAAAAATTTAGAGACATTATCTTTAAAGGGAGAAGTGCTATGTTTACATTGATCACAAGAATCTTAAGTACCTTCCTACATAGAAAGGGCTAAACTTAAGACATAGGTAATGGATGGAATTCATCAAGGATTATGACTACCTGATTAATTATCATTCGGGGAAGGTTAATGTAGTGGTAGATGCACTTACTAAGAAATTTATGTCAGCTATTGAAGCTATGCATGTTCGCTTTTAACATCTTGATAATGGTGCTTTTTTGGCTGAGATACAAGTTAAACTTAGTCTATTACAACAAATGAATGAGTATTAGCAAGATGATCACAAATTGATGAGTGTTATAAGTTTTATCTAAGAGGGGATGCCGATAGAGTATGAGATTAAAGAGATACTATCATGATAGGATTTGTCTACTAAATATAAAAAGGCTGAAGAAATAGATTCTACAAGAAGCTCACAATACTCCTTACACTATGTATCCTAGTAGCATTAAAATGTATCAAGATTAAGCTTTCTTATTTATTGCTAGGCATAAAGAGGGATATGTTAAAATATATGACCAAGTGCCTTACTTGTCAACTAATAAAAGTAGAGCTTTAGGTTCCTTCTGAGTTCCTTCATCCTATAGCAATTCTAAAATGGAAATGGGAAAGAGTCATATTAGGCTACCTATGATGAGGAGTATATGTGATTTAGTAATAGAGGTTATGTATCTTTTGACCAAAACTGCTTATTTCATACTAATAGAATGGATTACTCCTTAGAAAAGCTAGTAGAGCTCTATATGGACGAGATTGTTAGGTTGCATAGAGTGCCATCTTTGGTTATATCATATCAAAATTAGAGATTCATATTGAGGTTTTGGATGAAAATTCATAATAACTTGGGTACTCGGTTGAGCTTTTGTATAGCATTCCATCTATAGACTAATTGATAATCTAAGATGGTTATCTAAATTATCAAGGATATGTTAAGGGGCTGTGTATTGGAATTCAAGGGAAGCTAGGATCAATATTTTTCCTTTACTGAGTACACTTATAATAATAGCTATCAAGTGAGTCTAGGTATGGCTCTTTATGAGGCCTTGTATGGAAGGAAGTGTAGAACACCTTTGTGTTAGAATAAGCTCAATAAAACTAAGCTCATAGGGCTAGATTTAATACAAGATGTAAAAGAAAAGGTAAAGATCATTAGAAAATGATTGAAGGTAGCTTCTAACAAACAAAAGTCATATGCAAATCTAAAGAGAAAAAAGGTGAAATATGAAGTGGGAGACAAGGTATTTCTCAAGCTTTCACCTTAGAATAAGGTTCTACTATTTTGGATGAAAGGGAAGTTGAGTTCTAAGTTTATTGGCCAATACAAGATCATAGAATGTATGGGACTAGTAGTTGACATACCAGCTTTACCTCTAAAACTATAGTAGATCTATGATGTCTTTCACATTTCCTTACTCAAAAGATATAGATTATACCCTATACATGTGATAACAATGAAGGAGATTGAGGTTAACCTTGACTAGTCTTATGAAGAAAAACCAGTGAAGATTCTAGACAGTGAAGTAAAGGAATTATGGAATAAAACAATACACTTGGTGAAGGTTCTCTAGAAACACCACATGATAGAAGAAGCTACTTAAGAGATGGAAGCTCAAATGAAAGAACAATACCCAAAATTATTTGAACCAGGTAATAATTTAATGTTGAGGATTGCATTTATTTTATGAGAGGAAGAAATATAATGCCCAAAAAATCCTAGTGTTTTGAATATTACTTCTCAAGATGTGAATTGTGTTTCTTGAGGCTAGGGACACTTACTTTATTAAATGGAAGTACTAATTATAACATAATATGAGTTAAATATGAAGTTAAAGTGAGGTTGTTTAGCTGGTTAAAAATGACTGCAAAGTTTTATTGCATTGTCACATGAATAGTGACCTAATTTTATCTGAACCGTAAATTATTCAAAAGTTGCTTAGAAAATTTTGAGATTTATACAACCTAATATCTAAAAATTCTAATTAAGCCATTGGCATTAGAATTAAAATTTTTTGATGTTAGGAAGCAATTTTTCAAAAATCGGGTAACATTAAAACTAGTGAATTTAATTTTTTCCTCGTTTTTCGATCTCTAATTCTTAGAGAAGTGTGGGGCAAAATAAAAGTAAATTTTACTAGAAGAAATGGGCATTTAATTGGGTTGTAAAAGGAATGAAAAATTGAGAGAAAAATTGGGAAAGTGAATTAAAAATAAATAATTTTGGAAAAATATAAAAGGGATTAAACACATAAAAAATCAACATTTTCTTTCATTTACACCTTCCTTTCTCCTCCAAAGAAGCCGATAGCTTTCTCTCCTTACATCCCTCCATTTTTGCTCCTCTTCTCCCATTTTAAGCCCACTTTTACCTCAATCAAAAATACTTATAAAGCCTCCATACTCTCAAACACCCCTAAGAAGTGGAATTCGTGGAAAGAAATGCTCGAAATTCTTGATTTTCAACCCCTCATGAATAGTAACCAATTTTGGTTTGGTTGAGTTTTTCCAACTTCTAATATTTTTCATAGGTTTTATAGGTGCCCAAGAGCATCTTTACAATTTTATATCGTTATTTTATGTATCGGTTAATTTGTTAAGAATGCTTCAAGGTTTTTTGATTTAATGTTAGGAGATTCTGACCAAAACTGAGACAAAGGGAAATCAAGGGTGTAGATGGGCATTAAGGTTTAATTTTTACATCCTAGGTATGTGTAATTAAAATAAAATATGCATTATTCAATTATGTGCATTGAATTCCGTAATAATCTTAATAAGTGATAAATGGTCATAAATGTGTAATGTCATAAATGTGTGGCATTTTAATGGATTATATGATTTTTATAATGTGTGATTAGGAGTTTTAGAAGATGAGAATTGATTAGGAATAATAGGATGTACATATTATGCTTAAATTGCCCACATTTACATAATGTGGAGAAAAATAAGGTCTAAAGTGCCTATTGTAACAATTGAACCTAACTAAGCACAAAATGATGTTATTCCATATTTTTGAAACATATGAGAATGACTGAAAGTGTGGAAATGCATTTGTAATGAAAAATGCTCATAATAAGCTTTATTAGGCAAAGTAAACATAATATGGAAAATGACATCAATTATGCATATATGAACTATACTCATGTTTTTAGGCATGTTTAGTGCACTTTACATTATGTATAATAGATGTATGCTTTTTAAGGCCAAGTAATGTGTGTTGGCTGAATGGGTCTTAAGGATAAGCATGAGTGTGACTTGAAAGCAAATTTGTTATGAAAAGGCTAAGTGTTGGATAAAAATGAGAACTTTGTGTAATTTGGAAATGATGCAAAGTTGTGATGCCCGTAAGTCAAGGCTCTGTGAATAGTACCTCCGAGGCTCAGAAAGTGTGTCCAGAGTGCCAGGTCACCTTCACAAGGCCTAAGAAAAGGGCATACTGATCATGAAACTTTAAGGGGTTAAAAATGATAGAAATGACTTAATTTAAAAATTTAGTAGAAGCAATAAATTATTTTAGGCCGTTATCTTATAGGCGTAAGCTCAGAAGAACTTAGGCTGGGAATAACCCAGGATATGCCCAAAATACCTAGAAATATCACACCCTATATGTCAAAATTTCCATCGAGACCATTGGTGAAGGAATTTTAATTTTCTGAGGTCATTCAATAACTTTTTAGAATTTCCAAATTTTTTGAGAAATTAATTAATTAGCTTACTGATGGAATTTTGTCATGAAATTTTATGAACCAATAAATGAGCCTAATTAAGGATTTTTAGAACTATTGTAATGATTTTTAGAGGTCTTAATGAATTTTAAAAATTACCTAAATTTACAGACAAAAATTTAAATTTTTAGGGTGCTCGAGTGCCATGTGTCCCCATTTAAGGCACCCAATCACCATTATAAATACCCTCTCATTACCATATGGACACACACATGTCCATCTTACCTCCCACCATCCTCTTCTACCTATTTTCTTCTTCTCTTTCTTAACACCAGCCCTCACTGGTTTCCTCTATTTTTGCAACCAATGGCCATCATTCTTCCATCATAAATCATTAAAAAGGTGTAGAAAAGTGTCCATTAAGCTTGTAGACCCTATAAATGTCCTTAGAAGTGGCAAAAATTCATTAAAATTTAAGTTATATATACATAGTGGGCTGAAATTCAAGTCTAAGTGTAAGTACTTTTCTTCCCTTTTCATTTTAGTTATAGGTAGCCTACATGATTTTAAGAAATCCAGTGCTTTTAAATTCTTGAATTAAGCTTTGTATGATTTTTAGGATTTTTTCTATGTTAGTGTGTGGTGTATCTAGGCTAATGAAGGGATGATGTTTAACAAGTTAATTAAGGGTCCTAAGGTATAGAAAAAGCTTCAAAAGTAGTTTAGGTATGTGAATTTGATTAAATAAAAGCATACCATGTTCAGTTTGAATGTGATTTATCATGTAATTATTTATAGAAGTTGTGATTTGATTAGGTATTATGTATGAAATATGGATATTTGCTTAGTTTGATGTTAATGGTGTATGAAAATGATGATTGGCATGTTGAATTAATGAGAAAAAGGGATGGAAAGCCATAATCCCATTTTGGCTAAGAGGTATGTAGATGTGTCTTAGCATGTAAATCATGTGTATGGCATGTATGTATGGTGTAATTAAAGGGAAATGGCATGTTTGGCATAGATATGGATTTATGTGTGATGGAATTAGTGAAAAAGTGTATGTATGTACATGAATAAGGTTAGGCTAAGGCATATGCATGATGTGTAATGGCATGGCATACATGGTATGTCGTGTGCATATGTGTGTATGCTAGAATGATGATATATGATATGTATGTGTGATCAAAAGTGGGAATGTGCATGCGTTTGCACATAAACAAGCATTGGTCAAGAGGTATGGCATGTATGACATGTATGTTATATATGTCTGACAAGGTGTATGTTATGTATGAATGGCATGACATGTTGAGCATATAATGAATGATATCTAAAGGGTATGGAATCTACATAAAAGATGTGGATGATAAGATATAAGGTATGACATATAAAGGTAATGAAAATATGCTTATGATTTGGGGTAAGAAATGGTGATAAAATGGCATAGAAGAAATGGTGAAAAGGTGACCTCAAAATATAGTCCTAAAAGTGCATAAAAATGACTTATAAATAGAACATAAATTGTATTTGATGTTAATGGAAATATGAGGCCTCTCTTGTAGGCATTTTTAGGTCATTGTAATGAGATTGAATGTAGCCTACAATAGCAAGTTTGTAATGCTAGAATTATGGCATGAAAATGACTTGTAATTGGTTTGATAAAAAGTTAGCTTTTACTGTCCGGTAAAATATAACCTATAACTTTTCAGATAAAATTGAGCTGTTGGAAAAAAAATAATAACTTTGTATCAATCATTTGTAAGTAATTTAAGATGATGATCAATTAGAAAATTAACATAAATAAAAATCCATTAGTCTATTAGTTAGACACCCACTAGATGGATTAACAAATTAACTAAGGATTAGTAGCTATTAGATATTTGTCTATTTATTAGACCAGGCTAGTGCAATAGCTAGGGTATATAAGATAGGCCACTACACTATGATATCATAATGATATTTGTCTATTTATTAGACTAGGCTGGTGCAGCAGTTGGGATCTACAAGATGGGCCACTGCACTATGTTGTTGATATGACTATCTGCTTATCATATCAGGCCGGTGTAGCAGTCGAGGTCCATAAGATAGGGCACTTCACTATGATGTGGATAATGTGATATGATGATATTTTTATTTGTTTGGTACCTAGGGGGATCTAGTCCTTTATTGTCAGACCAGGTCGGTATAGTAGTCGAGGTCTACAGGATGGACTACTGCACTAGGGCTGGTGCAGAGCCTAGGGTCTAGAATGTAAGGCCACTGCATAGTTTGAGTTCCTTTTTAGTCTAGTGTCTAAAAGTGTAGTCTATCTAGTTAGGCCTACTTAATAAACTGAATATTTCACTTGATGACATATAATAATAACACTAAAATTAATGAAAGTACAAAAATGGCATAAGTGTACATAATTGAATTATGAGATTGGTTAATAAAATATTGTTATTTAGCAACATGGCTATTATATATTGCATTCATGCATCCATGGCATGTCTAATCCATATGTATGCTCGTATTGACATATTTTTCTTATATCAAATTCACCACTGAGTTTCATACTCAGTATACTAGTGTTTTGGGGCATTGGTAATAGCAGGTATTAGTTCAGCCTCGAGTTTTATGCAGTGTAGCAATAGAGGCA
>CANXYI011629685.1:0-12495 GCA_948208565.1 Hura crepitans
CACGTGACACTACCATAAAAATTAACTGTCTTTTTAACCACCTAAATAACTTCATTTTTACTTCAAATTTCACTCAAAATTATGTTATGTTTAATACATCCATTCAGTAAGATTAATGCTCCTGACCTCAAGAAAAAACTATTCACATCCTGAGAAGTACTATTCATAACCTCGAGATTTTTTGAGCATCATAGTGCATGACTTATATGATATCTCTTTCTTATGCATGTATGATGAGTGCTACGATTGACTATGTTGAGTTGATTTAAAGGGCTAGATGGACCCAGATGTTGTTGAATAGTGTTAGAAGTTTTTAGAAGTGTTGTTTTTATACAGGTTACTATTTAGGATAGTGCTCGGTATAGCTGTTATGTTGCAAAAATTTTGTGACGAGGGCCCTAATAGTGTACCTTATAAAATAGTTCTTAAAAACCCATATTTTTATAACTTATGCATGCAATGTATTATTTTAAATAAAATAATAAGGTTTTAATTTATAATGGTTTCTTATAAGAGGTGATAAAATATCAGTTTATGTGCCACTCCTTATTTGGGTCTAGTGATTAGATCGGGTAAGAGGTGTCACATTTATTGGTATCAGAGCTTTAGTTTAGGTGCTCCTTAGTACATATGGGATACATAAGAATGCCTTAGGATCTAAAAAGTATACATCACATAATTATGCATGTTGAGGTTTATAATTTATTTCTTTTTCTTATAGACTTAAAGATAAGTCAATTTAGACCACAAGGTGAAAAAGAAGTTGAGAGCCATGCTCTGACTATAGTAGGTTAGAGGGCTTCTAGGGCCGAGATGATTTCATCTAGTGATATTAGGTATATAGCTCAGAGATCACAAGTATAACCTATTTAGCTAGAGCAAATGAAGGAATTAGTAAGATAAGCGGCTGTTATTATAGCTGTTACTATTGTTACTGCTACAATTCATCCTACTCCACCTCTACCAATTTAGCTAGATCCTCATACTCTTTAAAAGACTTATCTTGAGAGGCTTAAAAAGAATTGGGATAATGACTTTAAGGGTAAGGAGTTTGATGGATCTCACTGAGTGAAATATTAGCTAGATAGAACCGTGAGGATTATACAGTAGTTAAAGTGTACTCAAGAGGAGTATATGAGTTATGCCACTTCTCTTTTAGAAGATGAGGCTTTCAAGTGGTGGGAAACAATCATAGAACATAAGACTGATGAAGATTTAACTTTGGAGTTTTTCTTAAAAGAGTTTAATAAGAAGGATATAATTGAGCACTACTTACACTAGAAGAGGCAAGAGTTTATGGACTTAAAGTAAAGATAGAGGTCCATAGCAAAATATGAGAAGCATTTTGCAAGGCATAGCCGGTATGTAAGGGAGATAGTTTCTACCTAGAAGGATCAATGCAAGTTGTTCGAGAAGGGCCTTAACCTTGAGATTATGCCTCAAGTAGCTCCTATATAAATTAGAGACTTCTCAACTTTGGTTGTAACTTGCCATACCTTAGAAGTGATTTAGAAGATAAGAGAGAATTAGATAGCTTCTAGAAGAAAAGGTCCTTAAGTGATGGGCAAGCTAATACAACCCCTATATCTGAGAAAAACCTTAAGAGTAAATAGTTTAGACTATAATAGGGATAGATAAGGGATCCGTCTTTGAGATCTATTTAGGGCTCATAGTTTAAAGCTAGATAGTAGAGATTAGTTGCTAGTGCTCTGACATCCACAGCTAAAAGTATATAACCACCTTAGTGTGAGCATTGTAGCAGGAGGCATAAGGGTATATGTTAAAAGACCAGGATATGAGTATGTTGGGGATATGACTTTAAGGGCCATATGTCAAAATCGATAGATTTGGCTCAAAAGAAAGACAAGAAGGATACAAAAGACTGAATTAAGGGCAGCTCGAGGAAAAAGTTAGAAAGTAGAGCATTAGCAAGATAGTATACCATTCGTGCTAGAGAAAAAGCTGATACACTGAATGTGATAGTGGGTACTTTCCAATTCTTTGATTTACCTACTTTAACATTGATAGATTTGGATTCTACATATTCTTATATCTGTATTGCATGGGTACTAGACTGGGGCTTAGTATTAGAGATGCTTGATATTGAGATTATGGTTAGTAACCCAATAGGTTAACATATTATTGTGAACAAAGTTTATAAAGATGGTCCCTTATCAGTATAAAGATAAGAGTTTACAGCCAATCTCATTAAGTTTCCTTTTAATGAGTTTGATTTGATCTTGGGCATGAATTTATTATCAAAGTATCATATAATTATGGAATGTAAAAAGAAGTGGATCATGCTTAAGGCTAGTGATGGGACAAAAGTGACAATTGTAGGAGAAAGATCGAACTTTATGTCTAATGTGGTATTAGTAGCCATGGCTTATGGATTGATGAAGAAAGGTTGTCAAGCATATTTGGCTCATGTGATTGACACTAAAAGGGTGGAATCACAAGCAAATAAGATACCAATAGTGGTAGAGTTTGAGGATGTTTTCCCAAAAGAGCTACCTAGTTTACCACTAGAATGGGCACTTGAATTTGGGATTGATGTGTTGCCAGGCACAACACCAGTGTTCAGAGTTGAAAAAGTTAAAATTATAGTTGTAAGAGTTAGTAGATAAGGGTTTAATCAAACCTAGTGTGTCACCATAGGGAGCACCAATTCCTTTTGTCAAGAAGAAAGATGGCTTGTTAAGGATATGTATGGATTAAAAACAATTGAATAAGGTTGTAATGTCCCAAAAATTCTAACTTTTGTGAATAGTACTTTTTAGGTTGAATATTGTTTTTTGAAACCTAAGTCACACTAATAAGACCAATAGGAAGTGTTAATTATAAAGAATTTTGGGTAAAATTTAAAGTCAATCCGAAGTCATTAAGTTGGTTAAAAATGCAAAAGATTTTACAGTAGTGTCCTGTGAATAGTGCCATAGGCAAAGTTAAACCGTAAAATAATTCAAATTTTGCCTAAAATAATTTAGGATTGATACAACATGATACTTCAAAATTCCAAATAGTCCATTGGCACTAGAATTGGAATTTTTAAATATAAGGAAGTATTTTTACTCAATTGTGCAAAGTTATTAAATTATGTTTTTATTGGATTCTTGAGCTTTTTGAATGCAAAATTTTGTGAGATTTAAGGATAATATTTTAAAATTTTATTAGATTTTTAAGAGGTGTTAAATGATGTTAAAATGGTGAAAAATGGATTTTTAAAGGTTTTTAAAGTATGGATTTTGGCGACCATTGATTATAGAGCAAGTTAATCAAGGCCTTTCATTTTACAACATATAAAATGTTCAAATTTTTTGTCAAAACTCTATAATCTATCAACCACTCCCTCCCTTTCTTCCTCTTAGTGTCGACGCCAACTCTAAAGGCCCAACCCTCTATTTTTCTTCTTCCTCCACCAAATTAACCTCATTCAATCACCTTTAAGCCTTAAGTCAACATGGATTAAGTGAGTTTATGGTATTAAAAGCCATAGAGAAAGCTTCTGTCAACAGAAATTAAGTTTTTAAGGTATGGATGAATAGTGAGCTATTTTTAATTTAGGGTTTTTATTTGGGTTTAGCATTTTTCCTAGACTCTATGGGTGTCTAACAATATGTATATATGGTTATTTTTATTTTTTAGAGTTATATTAGATTTATTATAGATTTGTAAAATGAGCTTGTAATTATGTATGTTGAGAAAGAGAGACCGGGTGATTTAAAAAGGAAGGAGAAGGAGTAATCACATCATTGTGATGTATCTTTATTTTTGGTATGTGAATCCAATCAAATATATGTTTAAATATTGATTTTTGATGGCATGTATGATGCAATGGTGTTATGTAATTAATGCTTATTATCTGTTAATATTTGGTTATGTATGGAGTACATATGTGTGAAAAGAAAGTGTTTTATGGTGAATGGTAAATGATTGGAATGAGTTATGCCTTTGGTGTGTGTTAGTCAAAACATGTAATGTGTGTGTGTGTATGGTCCTTTCATGCTATGAAAAATGATAGATATTTTATGTAGAGATAATGGTTAATGAATTATGAGTATTATACAATGTTTGATGTCTTCTGAGCTTGTGTAGGTAGTAGTTGAAACCTTCAATTGCTTTAATTCCAAATTTTGAGTTTAGGTGTAATGAAATGTGCCTTAGGTGGTATTTGTTGTAATTTAAGTGTATTTATATTCATGAGTTGCATAATAGTTAAATTTATGCTTGTGATGTTGGTTAGAAGGTTAAAGTTTAGAAGTGTTATGTTCATTTGGTTTTTATGGGTATATGATTGATTAAGTGAGAATGCATATATAGAGATTTTATTTGTTATCTTGGTTGAATGGCTTATACATTCTTTTAACATCTTGGATATTTTGTGACTTCCATAAGCAATACACATAGATATATAAGACAATAAATATGCAATATATGTATGATCTTGGACTATATGAGTAATTATGATAAATGTGTAATATATGTATAAATGATTTTGTCATATAATTAACAATAATTAAAAATGCCTATGCTTTTAGACAACCTAAGTTAGAAAGGCTGATCGATCAACTAGGGAAATAGAGTAGCTGCTAGGTGCCTTGAGGTACAATTATCTTAGGTGCCTATGGGTATATGTTCTTGGGTGCTTTTCGGTATATATATCTTAGGTGCCTTCGGGTACATATTATCTTGGGCCTTTAAGCATTATATCATCCCATTATCTAGTTTGGTTTGTTATCTTATAAGTATGGGCATATAGATCTATTTAAAAATCTACAAAGGGTTAATTTTTTATTAAATACATTGGAAGTTTCTTTTAAATCCTTGTTATGCTAGTTGTTTTAAAATGTTAATTAAGATTATAATTACATGTAAGATGTGATTATTGAGCTATGTTTATATAGTTTCTATGTATGCTTTTATTTTGTTGCCATTATCATAAAGATGTGAATTATGTGTATTGCATTTTGCATGACATAAACCATATATTATGTTGGATTCACCACAAAGCAAAAGCTTAGTGAATCATGTTTATTTTTGTGATGTGTAGGTTAAAAGAACACAGATTACAATCAAAGCCTCGATACCATAGGAGATTAAGAAGCTACTTTTTTGGGGTATTTTAATTTCTTTTGTATAATTTTTGGTGATGTAATTAATCGATAGCACTCTTGTGTAAAATGAGGGATTGGGCCTAATCTATAATATGAAACTATGTTTTCTAAAACTTATTTAACAAATTTTTTACATTATTTTCTTTTTTCTTTAAAAGCCTTCATAAGATTATATGACTTGTATGATATCTCTTTTTTATGCATGCTTATGGAATGTTGCCTTGTGATGTGTTATTGGAAGGTCAGATGGACCCATGAGTTATTGGAATGTGTTGATAATTTACAAAAGTGTTATTTTTGATAGGTTACTATTTGGGATATTGTCTTAGTACAACTATTATGCCACCAAATTTTGACATAAGGACCCCAATAGTATACCTAGAAATGGTTTCTTGACAATTCATGTTTTTATCACACTAAACATATAAAGTACATTTTAATGAGAAGAAATGTTTTAAATTCATTTATGGGTTTTCATATAGTGTAGTTCTGATATCGGATGTGTGTTGCTCTTTATTAAGGTCTGGTGTATAGAATAGGTAAGAAGTGTCACATTTATTGGTATGAGAGCTTTTGATTTTGGCATTCCTCTATACCTATAGGTTACATAAGAGTGCTATAGGAGTAAAAAAGTGTACATCACTAAATTATATGTATCGAGGCTTATAATCTATTTCTTTTGCCTATAGATTTGAGAATGAGCCAAAGTACACCTCGAGATGATGAAAAGGTCGAGAGCCATGCTTTGACTATTATGGCATAAGGAGCTACCAAGGTCAAGTCTATGACATCTAGTGATGCTAGTCAAGTAGCATAGGGACTATAGAGGTAGCCTATTTGGTTTAAGAAAATGATAGAATCAGTGAAGCAAGCATTTGCTACTACTGTTGCCATTACTACTCTTACTATTGCAGTAATTCATCCTATAGTACCTCTATAAACTCAACCAGAACATTAACCTATACAAAAGACTTACCTAGAGAGGATGATAAAGAATGGATCTAAGTTCTTTAAATATCCGAATTGATTTAATATCTTTTTACTTTTAGTGAGACAGTCCTTACTCTTACTATCCTAGCAGCCTACCCCTTTAATATCGATGAGACTGGATTGTCTTTCACTTAGAAGATAGGCACTTAACTTTTCTTGGTCAATTTTCATGTTTTAGGTAGTTTAACCATGCAATCATGCATTCCTTTAGTAGATAGCTTACTTTTGAGACTAATAGGAGTGTAAAACAACTCTTCCTTCTCCCTAAGGGCAATAGTTAGGGTGGGGAACAAGGGACATAACCTAAATAATAGCTATGTTAAGTATATTTCTTTGAAGTAGATGAAGTAGTTAGGAATGCGAATGTCCATTAGTCGATTGGTCATTAATTTGAATTGAGTTGGACTAGTAGGGGCACAGGGCGGGGGAGGGAGAGAAGGTGAAGTTGCTTCTTAGGAATAAGTTGTGATAATTGAATAATAAATTCAAAAATTCTAAGCGAGGAGTAGGAGGGATCAATCAAAGGTGAGTATTGGCTAAATAAGACATTATGAATTATATAACAACTGAGATATGCTCATGAGGAGTATACAAATTATGCCACTTCTATGTTGTCAGAAGAAGCCCTTAAGTGGTGGGAGACTATTATAGAGCATAAGGCTCTAGAGGATTTGACATGGGAGTTCTTTCTTTGAGAATCAAGGAAAAGTATATCATGGAGCAGTACCTAAATTTGAAGAGATATGAATTTATGGATCTAAGGTAGAGGAACAATATTATATCAGAGTATGAGAAGGAATTTGCAAGGCTCAGTAGGTATGGTAAAGCTATTGTTGCCATAGAAGAAGAATGTCGTAAGAGGTTTGAAATAGGGTTAAACCTTGACATTATGCTCAAGATTCTTCTTATGAAAATTTGAAATTTTTCTGCTTTGGTTACTGCATGTTAGTCAGTAGAGTTAGTCCATAAGCTACAAAAGAAAAAAAAGATGGCTTTTAGTGGAAGAGGTCCTTTAGAAAAGGCTAGGGTAGTTTAGTATCTGTATATGACAAGAGATAAAAGAGTGATCAATCCAAGCAATAATAGACTCAAAAATAAGATCAGACTAAGAAGTTAGGACAAAGATCTAGAGTATAGTCTAGATAGTGGACTCAAACTTTTAGTGCTCTAAGATTTATAACCAACAGAACTTTATGGCCTCAGTGTGAGAACTGTAATAGAAAGCATTAGGGTACATATTGGAAGACTCTACCAAGAGTATGCTTGGGTTATAGTTTCAAAGGTAACTTATAGAGGGATTGTCCTGAGAAGCCTATAGATTCTTCTCAGAGAGATCAAAAGGATACTAGAGATTGAGCTAAGGATAGATAGAAGGACAAGTCAGAGAGTAGAGCTCTAACTAGGAAATACACTATTAGGGGCAAATAGGATGTGGATGCACTAGATGTTATAACAGGTACTTTTTCAACTCTTTAATTTACTTGCTTTAGCACTTATAAACCTAGGGTCCACACACTCTTATATCTATATTGCATAAGCTTTAGATTGGGGTTTAATGTCAATCAAGCTTGAATTGAGATTATGGTTAGTAATTTGATAGGTTAGCATGTTGTTATGGATAAAGTTTATAAAGATTGTCCTTTGTCTATAGAAAGGCATTCTTTTTTTGTCAACCTTATTGAGTTGCCTTTATATGAGTTCAATCTTATTTTAGGCATGGATTTGTTATCCAAGTATCAAGTAGTTGTAAATTGTAGGAAGAAGTAGATCATGCTATAAACTAGTGATGGTACAAAAGTATTAGTTATAGGTGAAAGATCAAACTATATGTCTAATGCGATTTCAGCTATGGTAGCAAGAAAGTTGATAAGGAAGGGTTGCCAAACGTATTTGGCTTATATGATTTACACTAGAAAGGAAAAACCTACTGCAAGCAAAATACCAATTGTATCATAGTTTAAGGATGTCTTTCTAGAAGAGCTATTTGGTTTACCACCAAAAAGAGAGCTAGAGTGTGGTATTGATGTGTTACTAGGCATAGCACTAGTTTCTATAGCTCTATATAGGATGGCTCTTATAGAGTTAAAAGAGTTAAAGCTGTAGTTGCATGAGCTTTTAGATAAGGGTTTTATCAAATCGAGTGTTTCACCCTACAGAGCACTGATTTTGTTTATCAAGAAGAAGGATGGTTTCTTGAGGTTAGTTGTTAACTACAGATAGCTAAACAAAGTTATCATTAAGAATAACTACCCTTTACCATAGATCAATTATCTATTTCATTAGCTTAGAGGGGTAGGAGTTTTCTCCAAGATTGATCTTAGATTCGGGTATTATCAGTTAAGGGTAAGGAGGCAAATGTGCATAAGACAACTTTTAGGATAAGATATAACCACTATGTGTTGTTAGTGATGCTGATTGGATTAACCAATGACCGACGGTGTTCATAAATTTCATGAATCAAATCTTAAGGCCATTTTTGGATCAATTAGTGGTGGTATTCATTAATGACATTCTTGTGTATTGGAAGAACTGAGATGATCATGTGAAGCATTTGAGGTCTATTATATAGATGTTGAAGGATGAGAAACTCTATGCCAAGCTCAAAAAGTGTGAATTTGGGCTAGAGAAAGTGTCATTTTTGGGGTATATAGCATCAATAGAGGGTATTAGGGTAGATCCCAGTAAAGTTAAGGCTATGATGGAATGGAAATTACCTAGGAATACTATAGAAATTAAAAGTTTCATAGATTTAGTGAGTTATTATAAGAGTTTTGTTAAGGGGTTTTCTCTAATTATAGCCCTTATGACATATCTTTTAAGGAAGAATTCCAAGTTTTATGGGATAGTAAGTGCTAGGAAAGCTTTGATAAGTTTAAAAGCATGTTGATAGATGCTTTGATTTTAGTTTAGTAGGATTCAGAGAAAGACTTTACCAGTTATAGTGATGCTTCTTTGAATGGGTTAGGATGTGTACTAATGCAGAAAGGCAAGGTAGTTACTTATGCTTCGAGACAGTTAAAACCTTATGAGAAAAACTAACCAACCCATGATTTGGAGTTACAACAATTATGTTCACTTTAAAGATTTAGAGGCATTATTTATATGGAGAATGATGTTATGTTTATACTGACCACAAAAGTTTGAAGTATCTTTGTAGATTTATTGTATTTTATTGAGGATGAGAGTGGTTAGTGTTTGGAGTCACCAACTAGCTCTACACTAGGACCATTGATCTTTTGCTCAGAAAGGGTTTATAATTATACCTTCATTTATATTCTAATGTTTATCAATCTCATATCAAGCAACAATACATTAATTTAAAACATTTATGTCACATTTTCATTTAGATAAATTAAATTATGGTATTTAAAGCATACAACAATAACATGTTGTTGTAGACACCTCACCTTTTGGCTAATGATAATTACTAGAGATAGGCTCTTAAGCAGTGGCATAAGCCTTTAGGAAGTAGGTCCTCATAAACTTACTTTAGGGTCTACACAAATAATCCCTATCTAGGTTCATACTAGCCTAATTAGCTCTGTCTAGCCTAAGACCCATGGTTCTCCTAGATAAGGTCTAAGTTCATGTCTGTATAGATTAACTCAAACTTGGCCTAAAACCTATAGACTAGTGGGAAAGCATACAACCTAGGTCTACATGGATTAAGCTGTACAAGTTCACATGGACTTGCTAGCGTAAAATCTTTCAGAAGCGGGATTTTTCCTATTTGGACTATGAATCCTATTCCTATTAGGATTCTACCTCTTTTAAATGGGAAACCCTTAAAACCTAAGCCTATAATTACCTTTCTTATGTATGGGAAAAGGGTCAGCTAAGAATTAAAATTCATAATAGCTAATAAACCCATTCATAAGTCTGAGAGAGGACTCCAAAGAGGAATCGCTCTACTTATCCTATTAGCTTCATGTAAAATAATTCTTTCTATACTCCTACACCTTTGTGCTATTGCTTGAAGTGTTTATACACAAGGTAATATCTGAGGCCTTTTCTATATATATTGATATTGTTTTCATAGACCTATGATCTCTAAGGATTGATCACAAGTGAGGTGATTCTATGTAATCTCCACTTTGATCATAGGAGTAGGTCATGATTTTAAGTTATTTCATAATGTATAATTAATTGTCATTACATCATATTTATTCTATTATCTTTGACTTAGTTGCATAGACTTATATATGAGCATAATGAAGTTCGCATGGACTAATGTTATTAGTATATACATGATTTGTAGTTCGTATGGACTTGTAGTCAATAACAATGTCTTATTCATTTTATGATGTTCTAATGTGTTTTACTTACTGTATTGACATAACCCTTTGTTATTATCATGTTATGTAAATATTCTATCTTATAACACGTATATTATTGACATACTGAAACTTGTTTATTCTATCATATAGTTTGTATGGACTCCCTCTCATGAGGAATGTAGTCCATACATACATCTACTTTGAATTTCAATCTCACATGTATTTATTTCTTGTCTTCTTTATGGTTTTATGTGAATCATTTATCTAGTATCATTAAATCTCTTCCTTTGAGTTGTATGCAAGTAATCTTTCTCACTGGAGTAGAGATCCGGATGAACATAAAATCCCTCATAAGTAGTAGTCTACACAGACATATTATGAAGCCTCATGGAGTTTGCACAGACCTAACGTCGTACAGATGGGACCACTTAGTTCTTTATTTTATTTCCTTTAGTTTTATACCTTTTAATTCTCTTAGATTATTTTAGGATGTAATAGGTAGTAAATAACTCATTTTACAAGCTAAAACCCAAACTTTACATTAAAATGGTTTTCTATCTAATTAATTGGTGTTTTCATAATAAGATAGATTTGAGTTTTCCAAATCAAAAGTCATATTAAAAATGTATTCTAACAAAAGCTAATCTCCTAGAGATGGGAGTTGGGCAATTACCACTAATTCCTATGGAATTATGGGTCATTATTAGATCAAATAGTAACTAAACAATGACTTATTTTCTGGATGTATAAATATACTTAATTGTATTTTTTTAAATATTGCAATTTATTTTTATACATGCAAAGATGATATAGATGCTTAAATATAATGCATGCTTACTTAACACAAAATTGATAAATGTTACAATATAAAATAAAAGGCATATTATTACAGCATAAATAAAATTTAATTTTTGAACCTTTTTGGTATAGAAGATTAGAGGTCCTAGTGTAGAGGCTAGTTGGTGACTCCACTAACCACTCTCATCCCCAGTAAAAATATCATAATCTTTACAGTGGCAACTCTATTGGGGACTAAGAAACACAATGTGAAAGTGCCTAAATAATATGCCATCTAATATTTTAATTTTTATTAGTCTCATTACATTGCACTCTTTTATATTTTGTCCTTATTACCCTAGATGGTGCTGTGAACCATGATTCCATTTTTTATTCAAGAATAGAGAAGTGCTAGTATATACATCACTCATAAGCCTTATGCCTTTGGGTATATAAAAAGTGAACTAATCGGTTGATATTATCATTGATTGGAAAGACTTGTTAAGAAGGACCTCTACTTGTGGGACCTAATAAGCCTTTGACTAAATTGCGAGCTTATATAGTTAAGCTTAGCAACTTCCCCTAGGATGAATGACCTTAAGAAATTATGATTGCATTATGACTATTATATGGGCCTTTTATGTTTGATCTTCATTTGGAGTGGGGGCAAGCCCATTGTGCCTTTTATCTAGGATGGGTCCAACTTAATTTCACTTCAAATAAGTTTTAAATATCATAAGCCATTATATTCGCATGCGCTTTATATACGAGAGGTCATTAGGCCTAATAAGCCTATAAGCGAACCTATGTGCCCCCTGATGACATATAGGCAATCTTAATTAGGAAAGAAATGACTTAATCATGTGTGTGGGTGAAATAAGGTTAGAAGGTTTTCTTGCATGTGTTTGTCTTTACTGCACCATGAGTATGCATTGCATGTCACGCATTGTTAATATTATACATGCATCATATCTAATCCCTTATTTTGATAGTCACCATTGATCCTTCATTCATTACTTAGTGGAAATAGATAGGCAGGTGTCTCAACTAAGTTAGTGAAGCACTACCAGTACAACCTAAGTGAGAAACCATATTAGCTAATGAGTACATAACCAAAGCCCTCTTTATAGAGGCAATGAATAAGATGGGGAAAAGAATGATGGTAATCATAACCAATGCCCTATCTCAAGTCCAAAGCCAAAAAGAAGTGGGTCAATCTTCGGCCACTCACAAAGGAAAAGAAATAGTAGATAGGGGAGATAACCAATCCTCTAATGATGAAATCCCACTTATCACTAAGGTAAACCACAAGGTTCCCCCTCTTAAAATAGTTGAGG
>CANXYI011629749.1:0-11601 GCA_948208565.1 Hura crepitans
TTAAATCCTAATTACACCCTCATGAATTTTTGTGGCCGAAGTCCTCTGAAAAGACCATTTTCTTACTATCTCGATTTGTGTGCCAAATCTAAAAAATCGAGAGAATTTGCAAACAACCTCCAATTGTAAAAATTCCTTCACAATTGAACTCAGTGCAATTTTTGACGTTCAAGGTATAGTATTTTTGAGGCCATCCAGGCACATTCCTAGTCTCGGGGCTATCTCGACCAATAATCATTTTATCTCCGAAAACATTAGTTTGTGGCCTAATATGAATTATTGGTTCTGCTAAAATTTTTAATTAATTCATTTTCCCTAGTTTCAGGCCCATCAAAGTTTTATGATCAATATGCTAGTCATTAGACTCGAAATGATGACCCGTACCACGAGGAACATCACTCGGGTCCAATCGGTACTGTTCATAACACTTTGACTGTTGGGCATTACATAGCATATGAACAATATATGCCCTGGGTGTGGATGATAAATAGGCCAAATGGATGAGGCATGAAAGTGTGTCTTGTATGTGTTAAGAATGACTAAGAATAGGAAGTTTATGTAATGCTCAATGACGGGTTGCATTGGGCTGAAAATTGCTATGTAATTGTGCATGAAAGTTTATGTATTATGGATGTGTAAATTTAATGGTTACTTGGCATATGAATTATGTATATACTTATTTGTGAGCCAAGTAGGCCAAATGGAATGGTAATCATATCCTATAGCTTTAGTTATAATGAATGACTTATGGAAATGTTCATGAGCATGATTAGCATTATGGTCATTTATGGTGAAATATTCTTGGATATGATGTCTAGTTATGTCTTATGCCAATAAAATGAGCTAACGAATCATAATGACTTAGAAATGGTAAAATATGAACTATATTAGAAAATTTAATTAAAGTGAGAAGGAAAAATCTAATAAATGCAGTTAATAGCCCATTCGAGTGAAATAACCTAGTCAGATAGGTTAACCGGTCAACTAGGGTTATTAGTAATTGCTAGGGTAGATCTGTGCCTTTTTTATGTTGGCTAATAGGCCTATGATATTTATTGACCTTCAATCCTATGTTATATCGGTCTTCAGGTCTATGTTGGTAGATGGACCTTTAGGTTCATACTTTAGTCATAATGGCCTTATGCATGCTATGTTAGTATTTGAACTTATGTTGCTATTGGTCTATAGACTTATGTTATGTTTGGTCGATGGGCCTTTGTTATGATTAGTCTTTGGAATAACGTTGGTAGATGGCTTTTGAGTCATTTAGAGGTTGTATTAGCTGTCCACCCCGTTATCTATAGGATTTTTATTTTCTTTGATATGGGCAATTAATAAATGAAAATAAGAATATGTAAGCCAAAAAATTCTATAAATTGTATATTAGAGACATTATGTATCATATCGCAAGATGTTTGACTTTATGTATGTTTTTATGAATTAACACTTCTATTTTACATGTATACATCCAATATTATGTTGATATGATATTTATTATGCTGAAGTGTTTATGAGTTAATATCTATATATGCAGGAATGAATGTGATATAACATGTTATATCGATTACACTAGTAAGCTTTCACTTAGCATATTGTGTTTTCTTTGTGATGTGTAGGTTTAAGAAGAATAAATTAAGCTAAAAGCCTTAGAGTGACAAGATCTACAAGAGAAAACTTGTCTTTTGGTTTACATTTTGTTGTATATAAATTATACGATGTAAATGTAAAAGCACTCATATGTTGTAAATTGGGCCTACAATGTATAATTATATGTTTTAAAAGTTGTTAACATTTTGTAACCATATTAAAGATAGTTTTAAAATGATTTCCTTGTATGATATCTCTTCTTGAGGTTGAGATAATATTTTGTGATGTTGAATAATTAGGAGTGATTAGAGGATCATAGAAGTGGTGGATTGAGTTTGGATTTCTATAGAAGTGTTTATTTTTAATACAGGTCAATATTAAAATTGGGATAGTGCCTCGATATAGTTTTTACTTCGCTAGATTTTTGGCACGGAGATTCCTAAATTGATTTTCCAACTAAGTTGGAAAAGTTTATTATAAACTTGCATTTTTATAAATCAAGCGTTTCAATAACAATAATTGTAAACACGTTTTTAATATGTTAAGATAAGGTAGTTCGGATATTATGCTTATGTGAATACTCTCTATTCAGGTCCACGATTAGATTAGGTAGAAGGTGTCACATTTTGTGGTATCAGAGCCATAATTTAGGCATTCCTTGGTGACATATGAGTGCTTTAGGATTAAGTACATACATCACATGATTTATAGTATCGAGGCTTATGCATTGTTCTTCTCCTTACAGTTAAGATGAGTCATACACCAAATAATGATGAGGAAGTCGAGAGTCTTGCTCTGACCACCATTGGGCAAGATGCTAGAAGAGGAGAGTTAGTTTCTTAAAGTGATGCTGGATAAGCATTAGTAACAGCACAAGTATCGCTTGTTTTCCTTCGGGAGATATTAGATTTGTTAAGAGAGACTACTACTATTGCACCTACTGCACCTGCACTAGTACCATAGCCATCATAGTCGACCTCTCAAGCTCTCTAAAACACATACCTTAAGAGGATTAAAAAGATAGGAGTTAAGGACTTTAGAGGTGAGAGAGCTGTATATGTTGGTAGAGCAGAGTATTAGTTGGATAGGACTAAGTGGATCATAAAGTAGTTAAAATGTTCCTCTAAAGAGAAGGTTATTTATGTAGCCTCTCTCGTACAAGAAGAGGCATACCAGTGGTGGTTTACAACCAAAGAACACAAGGCTAAAGAGGATATGATGTATGATTTCTTTCTAGAAGAATTCCATAAGAAGTATACTATAGAGAGGTACTTAGACAGTAGAAGATAAGAGTTTATGGACCTAAAATGAAGCTAAAAGACTATAATGGAGTATGAGAAGGACTTCATCATGTTAAGCAGATATGCTAAGGATGTGGTGCAGACTGAAGTTAATAGATGTAAGAAATTTGAAAAGGTGCTCAACATTAAGATTAAGACCCAGATTGCTCCTATGAAGATTAAAGACTTCATGGCTCTCTTAGATGCTTGTTATATAGCTAAAAAATGTTAGAAAGAGAGAAGAGAGCTATATCAGATGAAGAGGTCCTATGGCTAGGGAGCAGTTAGTAGGGCTTAGAATCAAGATAAGAAGTTTAAGAGAAGTTAGATTAGGGGGGCAATCACAGCATTTTTAGAGACAAAATCATTCTCAGAAGCAAGGATAGGGGACCCAGAGTAAAAAAAAGCAACATTCATAGGTGGCTAGTGCACCAAGCTCCATAGCTAGGAGTAATCCTATACCTTAGTGCCTTACATGCCATAAGAGACATAAGGGAGAATGCTAGAGAAATAAGTTAGGAGTATGCTTTGGGTGTGGTTCGTCTTATGCTTTAGGTGTGGTTTATCATATCACTTTCTTAGAGACTATTCGAGGAGATCTGACATTGGTCAGGGATCTACACTTATTTCTACTCAAGGTCCAAAAAGAGATGAAGGTGACATAAGATATAGGACATAGGAATCTTAAAGGGTTATATCTGAGACTAGAATAGAGCCTAGAGAACTAACAAGGTAGTATGCTATTCGAGCTAGGGAGGAGGTAGACTCTCTAGACCTTATTGTTGGTACCTTCCTTCTCTTTGACTCTCTTACTTTGGATTTAATAGATCTGGGGTCTGCACACTCATATATATGTAATACAAGGGCATAAGACTGAGGTTTAGTTTTAGAGCATCTTAACTTAGAAATTATGGTTATTAACCTTATAGGCCAAGACGTGATCAGTTTACAAGGAGTGTCCTTTAATGGTACAAAGACACTAATTTTTAGCTGACCTTATACAGTTGCCTTTTAATGAATTTGACTTGATCTTAGGTATGGATTGGCTATCCAAATGTCAAGTGATCATAGATTGCAAGCAAAAAAGGTTATGCCTTAAAGCTGAAGATGGCATAGAGATTACAATTGTAGGGGAAAGAACATATTTTCTCTCTAAAGTTATCTCAAATATTATAGCCAGAAAGTTGATAAGAAAGGGGTTTCAAGCTTTCTTAGCTCATATGTATGATGTATGTAGTAGAGAGTTAGATGTGAGTTCTATACCAATAGTGTTAGAGTATGTGGATATTTTTCCTAAAGAGTTACCTAGTTTGCCACCTGAATAGGAACTCGAGTTTATTATTGAAGTTTTACCTAGCATTGGTCCAACATTGATAGCTTCATATAGAATGGGTCTAGCTAAGTTAAAGGAGTTAAAACCTCAATTGCAAGAATTGCTTGATAAGGATTTCATAAGACTGAGTGCATCACCTTATGGAGCACTAATTTTGTTTATGAAGAAGAAGAATGGTCCTCTTTGATTATGTGTGGATTACCAATAGCTGAACAAGGTGACCATTAAGAACAAGTACCCTTTGCATGGATTAATGATTTGTATGATTAGCTTAGAGGAGCTAGGGGATTTTCTAAAATTGATTTAAGATCCAGATATTACCAGTTGAGGGTTAAAGTGGTGGATGTGGCCAAGATTGCTTTCAGGATGCGTTATGGCCACTTTTGTAATGCCATTGGGGCTTACTAATACTCCAACAGCTTTTATAGATCTGATGAACCTTATGTTCAGGTAATATCTTGATTAGTTTGTAGTGGTTTTCATTGATGACATCTTGGTTTATTCTAAGAGCAGAGAAAAACACGAACAACATTTAAGGATAGTTTTTCAGATTCTGAGAGAAAGAAAGCTTTCTACCAAGCTTAGCAAGGGCAAGTTTTGGTTGAGTGAGGTGTCTTTTTTAAGACACATAGCTTCTATAGAAGGTATCTGAGTGGATCCTTATAAGGTATAAGCTATTATGGAGTGGAAGCTGCCTAGGAGCACGATAGAGATAAGAAGTTTCCTTAGTTTAGCTGGGTATTACAGACAATTTGGTAAGGGTTTTTCTTCAATTATAACACTTATGACTCATTTATTAAGGAAGAATGTAAAATTTGTGTGGGATGATAGATGTCAAGAGAGCTTCAACAAGTTAAAAGCTATGTTGATAAAAGCTTTTATTCTTGTACAACCAGTGATCGAGAAAGATTTTGCCATTTATAGTGATACATTTCATAATAGACTAGGGTGTGTGCTAATGTAAGAAGGCAAGGTTGTTCCTATGCTTTGAGACAATTGAAGCTGCATAAGAAGAACTACCCTACTCATGATCTGGATCTAGCAACAATAGTATTTGCTTTGAAGATTTGGAGACACTATCTCTATAGAGAGAAGTGTTATGTTAATACAAATCACAAGAGTTTGAAGTTTCTTCCTACCCATAAAGAGTTGAGCCTAAGACAAGTGATGAATGGAAATAATTAAGGATTATGATTGCTTGATTGATTATCATCCAAGACAGGCTAATGAAGTGGTGGATACTCTTAGTAGAAAGTTTATGTTAGCTATAAAGGCTTTGAATGTCAGGTAACAACTACTAGGGGATGATGCTTTATTAGCAAAGATGCAAGTAAAGCCTATTTGTTGTAATAAGTTAAGGATTTGTAGAGAGATGATCATAGATTGATGAGTGTGATTAGTGCCATTCAAAAGGGAAACCCTATTGAGTATGAGATAAAGAGTGATGGTTATTTGTACTACCATGATAGAATCTATGTACCAGATGTGGAAGATATGAAGAAATAAATTCTATAAGAGGCTCATAGTGCTCCTTATGCTATGCATCTTGGTAGCACTAAAATGAATCAAGACCTAAAGTTGTCTTATTGGTGGCTAGGTATGAAAGAGATGTATCTAAATTCATAACCAAGTGCCTCACTTGTTAGCAGGTGAAGGCAGAACATCAAGTTCTATTTGGATTGCTTCATCCTATAGCATTTCTAGAATGGAAATGGAATAAGGTCCCTATGGATTTTATGATTGGTTTACCAATGACAAGGAGTAGATGTGACTCAATTTGGGTAGCGGTAGATCATTTGACAAAGACTATTTATTTCATACCAATCTAAATGGATTAATCTCTAAAGAAGTTGGCTAAGTTGTACATTGATGAGATAGTTAGATTACATGGAGTATCATCTTCTATTATATTTGATCGAGACCCAAAGTTTACATTGAGGTTTTGGAAGAAGCTTCATAATATGTTGGGTAGTCAGTTGAGTTTCAATATAGCATTTAATCCATAAACTGACAGACAATCAGAAAGAGTCATTCAGGTAGCCTCTTGATATTTAAGTGATTGGATAGTTAGTTATATACGATGTTGTGCTTATGGTATGCATGTTTGTCAGGTGCTTGAGGATATGTTAAAAAGTTATGCCATGGAGTTCAAAGGTAGCTGGGATATCTATCTATCATTAGCAAAATTTGCTTACAACAACAGCCATCAAGCAAGTTTAGGAATGGCTCCTTATAAAGCGTTATATAGAATAAGGTGCAGAACTCTATTATGTTGGAACGTGTTGAGTGAGACAAAACTTATAGGACCACACTTGATCTAGAATGCTAAAGAGAAAGTCAAAATCATTAAGGATAGGTTGAACGTAGCTTTAGACAGATAGAAGTCTTATGCTATCCTGAAGTGGAGCGATGTACAATATGAAGTGGGAGATAAAGTGTTCCTCAAGGTTTCACCTTGGAAGAATATTTTGCGATTTGGGAAGAAAGCCAAGTTAAGTCTGAGGTTATTAGTCTATACGAAGTGATATAACATGTGGGACTGGTAGCTTACAAGCTAGTCTTGCCTCTTGAACTTCAATAGATACATAATGTCTTCCATATATCTATGTTAGAGGTACAAATTGAATCCTTCACATGCTATATCAGTTGAAGAAGTTGAGGTTAGATAGATCTAAGGTATGAAGAGGAACCTATGAAGATCTTGGCAACGGAAGTGAAGGAACTTCAGAACAAGTCTATGCCTTTGGTGAAAGTACTCTGGAGACATCATGGCATGGAAAAAGCCACTTGGGAGATAAAAGCTCAGATGAGGGAGCAGCATCCTTATTTGTTTGAACTAGGTAATTTTGAGGACAAAATTTCTTTTAAAATGGGAAGAAATGTAATGCTTGAAAAATCCGGATTTTATGAATAGTATTTTCTTGATGAATAGTGCTCTCAAGACTCGGGGTACACTGAAGTTTCTGGACAAAAGCATTAATCATAAAATAATTTTAGACAAAGTTTAAAATCAATCAAAGTTCATTTGATTGGCTAAAAATGCTAAGAGAGTTTTTACAGCAGTGTCTCAGGAATAGTGACCAAGGCAAAGCTGAATCGTAAATAATTTTCAAAGTTGCTCAGAAAATTCTAAAACCTATACAACCTAATCCTCAAAAATTCTAATGAGTCAAGTGGCACTAGAATTGGAATTTTTGGAGATCTAGAAGTATTTTTACAAAAATCGAGTTACATGAAATTATGGCATTTTAATTCGATTTTTCGTGATTTTTGAGCTTTGATTTGTAGAGGCTTATAGGGCATTAATTAATTTAATTTTTGAAAGAAAAATTAGAGGAAATAAAGTTAGTGTAGTTTTATAATAATGGAAGAAGAGAAGAAATACTTAAATTTTCACCAAATTAACACACCTATATAAGTCAACATTTTTACACATGGTTAAAAAATGAATAGTGAAAAACACTCCCTCTCCTCTTCTTTCTAGCTGACACCATCCTTGGACAAGAATCACCATTTTTGATTCTTTAATCCTTCCTTTTGGGCCAAATCAAGTTACAAAAATTAAATGGTAGCCCCTTTATGGTCTCTAAAAGTAGTGTGAAGAGAAATTTTATAGAAATATCGCATAGAAAGCTCAGTTTGATGCCCCAATGAACAGTACCCATTTTTAATTTGAGTAAGTTTTTTTGAACTTTGATGTTTTTTCTAGGTTCCTCAGGTGCCTAAGAGTATTTCCATGTGATCGATTTTTATTTTTAGTGACCGTAAAATTTTATATAGATTTTAACGAAACGAATCTGTATTCTGCAATTGAGTAGGGTGACAAATGACATGACAAAGGGAAGGAGAAGGTGTAAGTGAGCCTAGTGTGTGTATTTTGACTCGTAAAGTATGTGTAATCGATATAAGATGTTCTAATTATGCATGCCCTAAGTAAAAATGTATGTATGTGAACATATGGGTATGTGAAAATATGAGTTTGTGAATGCATGTTATAAAGTAATGAGCATGTTATGATTTTATATATATTGCGATAAATGCATGATGATCAAAATAAGGAGATGAGTGTGTATTCCTTATGGCTAAAAATTGGTGCTATTATGTATTTGAATGTATATGTGATTTATGTAATGTAATTGGAATGAATGTGAATCAAATGCTTATGGTATGTATCATGCGAATGGTATGAGTTTATTAGGCATAATGAATATATGAAAAGGAAATAAATGTTGTAAAAACCCATAGGTGGCTGAAATGTTCATGTTGGTATGTTTATGGGCATATTTGCTCATTATGTAATATTTGTGTGTTAAGTTCATTTATTGATGTTTTCAGGATATGGCATATGTGTAGCATGCGAACAATATATGCCTTGGGTGTAAATGATGATTAGGTAGAATGGATAAGGCATGAAAGTGTGTCTTGTAAGTGTTAAGAATGACTAAAATTGGGAAGTTTATGTAATGCTCAGTGATGGGGTGTATTGGGTTGGAAATTGCTATGTAATTGTGCATGAAAGTTTATGAATTATAGATGCGTAAATTTGATGGTTACTTGGCATATGAATTATGTACATACTTATTAGTGAGCCAAGTGGGCCAAATGGAATGGTAATCATATGTTATAGCTTTAGTCATAATGAATGACTTATGGAAATGTTCATGAACATGATTAGCAATATGGTCATTTATGGTGAAATATTCTTAGATATGATGTCTAGTTTTGTCTTACCCTAAAAAAAAGTGAGCTAAAGAATCATAATGACTTAGAAATGGTAAAATATGAACTATATCGATAAATTTAATTAAAGTGAGTAGGAAAAATCTAATAAAAATAGTTAATAGCCCATTCGAGTAAAACAACATAGTCGATAGGTTGACTGGTTAACTAGGGTTATTAGCAGCTACTAAGGTACATTTGTGCCTTTTTATGTTGGCTGATGGGCCTATGCTATTTGTTAACCTTCGGGTTTATGTTATATTGGCCTTCAGGCCTACATTGGTAGATGGACCCTTGGGTTTATACTTTAGTCATAATGGCTTTAAGCATGTTATGTTAGTCTTTAGACTTATGTTGCTATCGGTCCATGAACCTATGTTATGTTCGGTCAATGGGCCTTTGTTATGATTAGTCTTCGAACTTACATTGTTAGATGGCTTTCGAGTCATTTAGAGGCCGTACTAGTTATCCACCCTATTATCTATAGGATTTTGTTTTTTTTATATAGGCAATTAATAAATGAAAATAAGAATATGTACACCAAGTAATTCTATAAATTGTATATTAGAGACATTATGCATCATATCGCGAAATGTTTGACTTTATGTATGTTTTTATGACTTAACACTTCTATTGTACATGTATACATCCAATATTATGTTGATATGATATTTATTATGCTGAAGTGTTTATGAGTTAATATCATTTATGCATGAATAAATGTGATATAACATGTTATATCAATTACACCATTAAGCTATTGCTTAGCGCATCATGTTTTCTTTGTGATGCATAGGTTTAAGAAGAACAGATTAAGCTAAAAGCCTTAGTGTGACAAGATCTACAAGAGAAGGCTTGTCTTTTGGTATACATTTTGTTGTATATAAATTATGGGATGGAAATGTAAAAGCACTCATATGTTGTAAATTAAGGAAATGGACCTATAATGTATAGTTGTGTATTTTAAAAGCTATTAACATTTTGTAATCATATTAAAGATGGTTTTAAAATGATTTACTTATATGATATCTCTTTTAAAGGTTAAGATTAAGTTTTGTGATGTTGAATGTTTTGGATTAATAAGAGGATCACAGAAGTGGTGGATTGAGTTTGGATTTATATAGAAGTGTTTGTTTTTAATGCAGCTCACTATTAAAATTAGGCTAGTGCCCGAGTATAGCCATTATACTGCCAATTTTTCAGCATGAGGATTCCTAAAATTGATTTTCCAACTAAATTTGAAAAGTTTTTTTATAAATTTACATTTTTATAAATCAAGCATTTTAATAATAATAATTGTACATAAGTTTTTAAAATGTTAAGATAAGGTAGTTTGGATATTATGCTTGTGTGAATTATTTTTATTTAGGTTTGGTGATCAAATCAGGTAGAAGGTGTCACACTATTTATGGCACTATCTTCTTGGTCATATAAATGAGACATGCATAACTAAGTTATATAAGTTAGGTAGCTTAAGATCTTTTGATTATGAATTGTGTGATATATATGAGTCATGTTTGTTAGGCAAGATGACTAAATCACCCTTTTTAGGAAAGGATGAACATGCAAGTGAATTATTGGAACTCATACATATTGGTGTATATGGTCCAATGACTACACATATATATGGAGGTTTCTTATACTTCATTACCTTTATTAATGATTATTCATGATATGTGTATTTATACTTGATAAAGTATAATTTTAAACCCTTTAAAAAGTTTAAAGAACTAAAAAATGAAGTAGAGAAATAACTGAGCAAAAGTATTAAACACTTTAATTAGATCGAGGTTGTGAATACTGAAACCAAGAATTCTAGGGTTATCTGAGAGAGACAATGGGATAATGTCTCAATAGACTCTTCCATATACACCATAGCATAATGTGTATCTAAAAGGAGAAATTGAACCTTGTTAGACATAGTTTGATCCAAGTAAGTCTTGTAGATTTACCCAAGTCTTTTTAGGTTATACACTAGAGATTGCTATTATGCATTAAACATAGTCTGATTAAAGTCAGTTGATCTTACATTATATGAGATATGGTATAACAAGAAACTAGTTCTTTCAAATATGAATATGTGGGATTCACCAGCTTATGTGAAATGAACAATGTCAGATAAGCTTGAGGCTAAAACTAACAAGTGCTTATTTATGGGGTATCCTAAGGAAACCTTAGGATACTACACCTACCATTCTTGGAACAAAAGGTGTTTATTTATAACATGCAACCTTTTTAGAGAAAGAGTTTCACTAGAGAGAAAATAGTGGGAGTAAGGTTGAACTTGATGAAGTTCATAACCTATGAATAGAAGTAGATCAACTAACTAATCCTGAGCCTATTACCCATGCTAATATGGTAATAAAAGAATCTATGGAAATACAAGTTCTTAAAATATCTACAAAAGTCAGGATTGTTCGAGAGAGATTTGGATTTCTCATGGATTAGTACAAGGATGTGATTATAGTAGACAAAAATGAGCCTACAAGCTATGAAAAGGTTTTGAATCATTCATAAATAGAATTGTGGCTTAAGGCCATGAAATCTAAAATGGATTCCATGTACAAAAACCAAGTTTGGAACTTGGTGGATCTACCTAAAGGGATAAAACCCATTGAGTGTAAATGGGTCTTCAAGAAGAAGACTAGTATGAAAGGTAATGTGATTACCTATAAAGCATAA
>CANXYI011629751.1:0-10090 GCA_948208565.1 Hura crepitans
AATTTCATATTCTCATACTTTATTATTGGGTATCTCAATTTCATTCCCTTAACTCATCATAGCGCCATCACATGTCTCATTACATATTCATGATGCTAATTTTATCATCCTCTTACCATATGTGTACTCATAAATTCAAGTTAATTTAACATATGATACTCAATGTCATATTCTATATGACATTATCATGTATCTCGGTCACATTCTTATTATCTCATTATAATTGCTATCAAAAGCATCGTATCATAATCATACTCATGATCTCAATATTATTTCATGATATACTCATATGCCATGCAAATAACATATAATGCTCAAATTCTATACATGCCTCTCATCATTTCACATGTCATTTAATACCAATGTCATAATAATTGTACTCATGCTAAGTCTTTAGGTATTTAGCTTACATTATATAATTAAATCAAAAATAACCCCATTACATACTTATGTCCACACATCCCATGTCATATAGTTATCCCATACCTATTGTGTCACATGTCTAGTCTCATCATTCGTATATTTGGTATATGAAGAAATCATGCCCCATCTCTAATTAACTTATTTATGTCATAACAACTCATCATAACATTATTTTCATAATTTACATCAATTCCTTTCATTTACATGGCACATAAATTCTCACCTCATGTATTATTATTTGGACTCATAATTTATATTTCATTCATAACAAAGTTAATATCTTATATGCTTTAAAAGTTACTCAGAGCCATTGGATTAATAAGGTTTAAAATTAGGTTCAAAACACCTTAACTTTTGTGAAAAAACAAACATCAATTTCACAATTTAATTAAATTTCTAATTTACATAGCATATAACTTCTCAACTTTTACATCAACATTTAATCCCATAATTATATCACAATTATGCCAAAAATCTATTTAATATATATCCCAAATATTGCTCAAAGTTACTGTGGAAATCGAGTTGAAAATGGTTTACAAATTGGTTAAGTTTTAGAAAAGATGTATAAATCTCATTATGCTGTCAAAAGGGGATCAGGAGCATGATTGTTGTGACCCTTTAGTTTTACCAAAAGGTGTGTTTCTAGCTCAAGAGGAGTCACAAGTGTGACTCACATGGGTTACAATAGTGAGGCCTTTATATCTAACGAAAAATAGATGATTTTCTTCATGAAACTGTGCCAAAAACTCAGATTTTCATACTTAAATCATGCCAATATACATTCTAACCAACATACAAATTATAGCACATTTTAATCACTTTAGAACATGAAATTACATACAAACAACACAAAATTTCATCACAATTTAAGCAATTACAGTAAAAAACATAATTAAGCATAAATTGCACAAAAATAAAAAAGAAATCACAAATTGATTTTGCACATACTATTCGAATGTAGATATAAATTATTTGAATGTGTTTAGGCTTTGATAATAGCCTTTCCTTGAACCTTTATCTTCCCATCTTCTTGTCCTTTTCGTCTTCCACTATAACTCAACAAAGAACATGAAAAAATGCATAAAGAATATAATAAGAGAGTAGAAAATCACAAATGTATAAGTTTAATTATTAAAAGATCATATTACCTTAAGGATTGGTGCCTCAAGGTTCTTAAATAAACTTTATAACTCCTCAAAGCTAAAAGGAACTTATGTTCAATTTTTAAAAAAAACTGAAGGTAATTTTTTTACTATTTATACTAAATGGTAGGCAGCTCAGATTTGTCACTTAAATCTTCATCTAACAGTCTAAAAGCCTTATTTCTAAAAATCCCCTTTTAGTCCTTAAAATATCTTATTTTACTCAATATTACCAAAAACTTTCATGCGATAACCAATTTTAACCATTTTAAGGAAAAACTATTTCTTTTTTAACCCAAATATTTTTATTATCTTATTTTATTTATTATCTCTTTTAGCCTATGTGTGTGGGTCGTTACACCTTGTAATAGAAATTTCCCTATTTTATAATAAAGGCTATCTTGACCTTATCAACGATTTTGTACAAAATCTTATTATATATTGCATACCCATCCATAAAATGGAACATATTGACCATTGTTGCACTATCAATCAAAACATCAATATGAGGAAGTGAAAAATCATCTTTTGATAAAGCCTTGTTTGATCTCAGTAGTCCACCCACATTTTTGCTCTTCTATCTTTCTTTGGTACTAAGACCACATTTGCCAACTAGGTAGACCATTTTACCTTTTCTAAGAACTTGGCCTCAATCTAATTATGAATTTCCTCTTTAATCATTTTAGCCCATTTTGGTCTCATATCCCTTAGCTTTTGTTTTATCATCTTAGCCCCTTCATAGGTTGGAATTTCATGCTCTGTTATCGAACTATCTATATCGAGCATATCTTGATAAGTCCATGCGAACACATGTTTGTATTTTATTATTAATCTCTCAAATCTTTCTCTCTTTTAGGGGTAATGTCAAATGCAATTAAAATATTTTTAGGTTCATTTTTAGTGAAAATATTAAAAGATTCAGTTTTAACTATTTCAATGTCAAATATGTGTGCAGGCTTATAGTCATGATACAATGTGCCATCTAGCATGATATCACATGAGTAAGCAAAACCAGCAGACATGTCATTAATCTTAGAAATAAAGAGTCCATCAGCCTCTATAAGTTTAGTTACAAAAAGTTCATCATTATTATTACAAACAAAAAAATTGTCAGAAGTATTAGTAATATCGTTGTCTTTCTCTTCTTCACCTTTAATTTTTTCAGCAGTTATCTTGAGCTTTCCTTTAGATTTTATCTTGACAAACTTTTCTTCTGCTTCCACAAGTTCAATCTTCATGTCTTCATCAATCAAGTTTTCAATATAGAGCTCTTTAATAAATTCTTCTTTAAAATCCATGTTGTTTAAAAATATCACTAGTTTATTTTTTTCATCTCTTCAATTTTGATGGTAGCCATAGTCTTCCAGTTGAACACATCATTAAAAATTTGGAATCTTGATTTCATTAGGTTTCCCATCTCAAATACTTCTACCTCACTACTATAAGTGTCTTTAGGATTCCCTTCACAAAGTAATAATCTAGAAGAGCATGCACATTATACCTTTTTACAAAGCTTGACTCCCCTTTCTCATCATAACCTAATCCCTTTTTTAACTTATAAGATTGACCCTTGGTTTCCAAAACAAATGATAGACCTTGTAAACTCTTACCAAGATCGACTCTATAAGGTAATCCTACTTTTTTGTAATCCTAGAGATTTTAAGACTCACCCAATCATCAGTCCTAATTCCTACCATATAGAACCTTATCAATAATTGGTTAGTAATTCTAAGAGTGGCACAGTATTATCCTTTGATGCTTCAATAGTGATTATGCCTTTATCATATTAGAATTTGATCATCTAGTGAAAAGTGGACGCTACACCTCCCAACTTATAGAGCCATGGCATTCCTAACAACAATGTGAAGCTAGCAAATATATCTAGTACTATGAAAATGGCGTTATCCATAATAGTCCTAACCTTGACTTTAGCTATTAAAGTGTTGGCTTTCTAGTGACATTTTTATAAGCATGAATTTCTACCTTCTATGGAATTAGGTCAGTTTCTCTTATTCCTAAACCAATCAGTATCTTGAATGGACAAACATTAAGAGATGAGTATCATCCACCATAAAATAGGACATCTTTTTTCCATTCTCTCTAGCTCTAATGAACAAAGGTCGGTTATGACTTCTTCTTTCAATACGTAACTCATGATTATCAAAAGAAATAACTTCCTCCTTCTTTCTTTATAGAACCTCTAAGACCTCATGCAGTGTAGTAAGAGTAAATACTTGAGTGTTAAATAAAGCTTAGGCCATCTTACAGTGATGTTCTTGAGAGCTTATAAGTAAATTCCAAATAGACACTTGAGCTGGGGTTTTCTTTAGTTGCTTGATTACCATGTCTTCTTCAAATGATTCTTCAACCTCAAGAGTCTTCTTTTTGTCCTTAGGTAGTCCTTTTGGTACTATATGACCACTATGGGTTACCACCTTAACTCCTCATTTCAAGCAATCTCACTCACTACCCCTTTAGATTTTGAGCTAGAATCATCTTAGATACTAAAGGTCCTATTACACTCCCTGATAGTTCTCTTAAATTTAACCTTAATGTTCTTTTTTCTCTCACTTTTTTCTTTGAAATATGCCTCATACTAGACTACAACTATCACACCATTTAAACACTCACCAACCTCACATGTGTCAAAGTAATATAAAAGTCCCAAAGTACCACTTATTCTAGTAAGCCTGACTCTAGCATAAAAATTAGTAGGGAATATTGTGATAGGATCCTTTCTGTTTCTTCTTTCTCTCTTCGGGGTTCAAAATTTACCTACTATCAATCAGATCTTGAATAGCATTCCTCTAAGACCTATAAGTATTAGTGAGATGACATGTATGCTGATGATACTCATAATATTAATCGACACGATGTCCAATTAACCCTTATGACTTAGCAGGCTTAGCAAGTAGTGGTTGTAACTTTCAATTGTAGCCTCTTGAGACGCCATAATAAAATTCATCCCAAATTAAAGTAGTGTCATTCAATTGCAGTAGACACATCAACCATCTTTGTGCCTTGGGTGCCTTCACTATTCCTCTTCAACTAGAACTGAAGCCTCTTTTCCTTTTCTAACCTCATTCTTTTCCTTTAAATCTATAGCAATATCTTTCAAGGATTCCCAATCTTTGATTTTATTTACTTTCAACCCATCCTTAAGGTATGGGCCAGCATTTTGGCTAAACATTTTGATCTAATCCACTTTATTTAGTTTATCTCTCATTCTAGCACAATGGATCTCTATCTCCCTAAGTTAATTTATGAAGGTCCCATTGTTTTTTTTGTTTAAGCAACTCTACTTCCTTCAGAGTTACTTCAACATTAACATTATAGTAGTATTAGTCAACAAAATCTTTAGCTAATTCGCCCTAATCTTCCCTTGTTTTTTGCTTTAAATTATAATACCAATCAAGGGCTTTGCCAATCAATGACATGCTAAAAAAGCCTAAAACTCATTTCACTATCAACCTCTACCCCTTCATTGAGGTTGCATAATGTTTCAAATATACCCTAAGGTTTAACATCCCATCAAATTTGCTCATATCTAGCATATGGAATTTATAGGGCAAGTGCTCATCAGACTCAAGTGAGATATCATTTAAATCAATCCATCTTCCTCTAAAGATTAATAATGACATGGCTTCTATCTTATCTTGTAAATTATGGATAGTGAGGACCTTTTCTCTAATAGTATGAGTCTTAATAAAAGGGATTTTTCCTACTAAATAATCATTATCATTATTTGAGTCCTCAATAAAGTCATCTTCAATATTAACCTGAGCAACCCTCTTTTGGCTTATCCATAGGTTCAGGTGTAGGTGGAATCTAGATTGATGGTGGTGTAAGTGAAAGAGGTGTTTTGGTTTAAGGTATTAGATGCACCAGCTTAAACATTCACGTGCTAGCTTAGGGTTGCAATTAGGGTAATAAGCATCTCATTTTTAAAAGCAACTAAGGTTTCATTTAATTATTTTTCATTCCTTTTAAGGGTTTGGTTTAACTCCTGGCAGGTAAAAGAAACTTGATATTCCATCTCCTCAACTACATCCACCACTATTTCCTCAATAATGCTCTGCAAAACAAGCATAGGTGATTTGTGAATAAGTCTACTCTATTGCCTTTTCTAACCTTTACTCAACAACTAACATATGATGGTTGTCAACCATAAGGTGTTAGTATATAATGCGTGAAATTATTAAATTGTATGATGCACATATGCATGATATGCAACATAGACAAACACATATAAGTTTCCTTCCAACCTTATTTCTCCCACACATATAGCCTAACCATAGCTATCCTAAGTGGGTTTTATTCAATTGTTAACAGAGAATACAAAAATAGGAATAATGTATGATTTCAAATCAGTAGTACAATGTTCCTTATTCTAGGAATACCAAAGGTTTTAACAACTATTGTTAGATGAATTCTAGCCATTTCAAGATAGAAATTAGTTTAGTTTATCCTAGTTAAAAAAGGCCAAATGAATTAAACCTTGTCTTTAAGAAAAGATGAAATTCATTTCACAACATAAGTACATATCACATATAATACAATTTATTATGGTATCTTAGGGGAAGTGTATCTAGGTTAATTACGTGGGTTATGGTATATTCCATTCTCAAAGTAATTGTATTTCAAACGGGGTCCCTCCCATCAGATCTTCCTAATCATGGGTAATAAGGACCAATTTTTTCATCATTAAATATCCCATTTAGGTATGAGGCTAGAGTAGTGATTATCATCCCTAATAGTCCACTGAATTGGGTGAAAATAGGTTTATGGTTTAAAATGCCATTGAGGGTAAGATAAGATGCCTAACTCATTCTAAGGCTTTAATATCAAATGCAATTTTAGGAAATGATAAATCTCAAAACTAGAGATTTAACCAATATTAGTTATAAGGCACTTCTAGAGTAATTTCTCATAGGGGAGTTCACTAGTAGAGTCACCAAAACTAGAGGTACCTCAACCGTGGTAGATGAGCCAGACCAAACTGGACTTTCAAAAGGCATGTTCCAAATGCAACATAAGGATAGGAGCTCAAGTGTCCCCTACAAAGCGGTTTACCTAGTGAGAAGTATGAGTAGCCACCCAAGTGGTTAATCTAAGATGTAAACAAAAGAGATTCTGAGTTTGGAAATTCCCTCTTATTCATGACAACCCATAATATCGATTTTCATCTTGACTGTGACACCCTTTACCCATCTGGTTGTCGAACTCGAATAAGGAGCTATACATAACCATACTTCATCTTACTACTTATCTAGTTACCTTAAAATCTTTTTTTTACCTTTTTTCATCTTAACTGTGACACCCTTTACCCGTCCAGTTGTTGAACCCAAATAAGGAGCGACAAACAACCATACTTTATTTTATTACTTATCTAGTTACTTTAAAATCTTTTATTTACCCTTTTAAACAATTTCATATTCTCTTTACATACGACTTATGAAAAATAGTCTTAACAAAAACCTCAAATAATATTTACTAATGGGGTTCTCGTGTCAAAAATCTAACAGCATAACGGCTGTACCAAAACACTATCCCAAATAGTAACCTACATAAAATCACACTTCTAATATATATTTAACCATATCTCAACATCAACTTGGTCCTTCTGACCATCCAAACTCAAACATCATCTCAATCCACAAACATATAAAGATCAGCATTTATCTTACATCCATTCTAATCCATACATACCCACACATATATATATTTATCATCATATATCAATGTTCAACCTTAATACATTCTCTTAATATACACCTCCTATATGTATATACAAATATTACAAAATCACATAAACTTTATATACATCGCAGGCCTATGTTCAAACATCAATATACATATAACTACTTATAATGTCTTTCCATATACTTAACACATATAAAATACAATTGTATAGCCAACATCATCTTTATATAATCCCATACCATCTGTAGCCAAGTAGTTCTTCCCTTCCTACTATCCTTATACATGTGCATCGCAAACAAACGATGCGCTAAGCTTTGCAGCTTAGTGGTGTATGTAGTATAGTATAGCATATTCCTTTAATTTTCATTTTTACATTTAACACTTAAAATTGTAGCTATTTATAATATAATAATTCACTATGTTATAAATTAATAATACAACGTATATAAAAAGACATAAATAAATAAGGCATTATCACATATAGAAAATCCGAGCATGCATTACTTACAATATAACACAACATATAAAGGAACCATCATCTCAACTCATAATGATTATATCAACTGCTCATACATAAGCATAATAAATTCTTACACCTATGATTTCAAACATCATTATTATACTTAATTTAAAAATTATCATGCCTTCACTCTTATCTTAACTCACATGTTTGTCATGCAAAAGCCATAGTCTTAAAACCTTTATCTCATAACAAGATCATGTACATCTTATCATAAGCATACTTAGACATTTCAGCATTCATTCACAATTCACCATCGATTAAGATCTAAAAACATCAACATTCAATTTATTACATGATATGTAACTTCACACATAACATGCATATGTAGCATAGCATGGTATAAATCCTAAACTTAATGCATCACAAGATCATTTCTTGATATTAAAATTTATTCATTTTCATAACCATGTGAAGTCTTCTTTAAAATCCATTTATTTGGCCCATTTCTAAGGAAACACGTACACTATGGATAACGGAGTATCATGGTATGCAGTGGCCCTCATTATGGACCTTACTGGTTGTTACACCAGTATAGAACCTAAAGGTCACACATAGGGTAGGCCAATACGACCCTCATGAACTAGAAGGCTCATCTACCAATATAAGTCCAAAGACTGAGCATAATATAAACCCATAGGTCAGCATGAATCATGAGTCTAAGACCGAGCATAGCATGAGTCAATAGACAAAATATTGTGCAGTGGCCCTGTTGAACCATTTGCTGGCTGCACCCACATAGAAATACATACAATGATTCTATTAGACCCTCTGATGGTTGCACCCATATAGAAATATGTGCAGTTGTTCTGTTGGACCATTTGACGGTTGCACCTGTATAAAAATATGTGCAGTGGTCCTATTGAACCCTCCAGCAGCTGCACCTACATAGTTACTTAAAGGCTCAAACATAGTACCTGTAGGCACCCTAGCTGCTGCTATCACTCTTAGTTAACTGGCCAACCTATCTAACTAGGTTGTTTACTTGTATGGGCCAATAACCATATTTACTTTCAATTTCACCATCTTGAAGTATTGAGGGAATGTTATCTTTAATTTGGTCAACACATGACCTTAAGGAAAATAAATGTCTTTTACCATTTATTAATCTCATAATATTTCCATTCAAGCAACATGAGTACATTGATTAACAATTCAACATATCCGTCCTTTTTGCATAAAAAAATCATTATCATAAGTATTTGATGAATGCTTAAAGCACCCATCCATTTCCATATCAGGCCATTCAGCCATATCATAAGCATCATTATGCATTATGGTGTTTTCCAACTACCATATGCCATCCACATCATCATTTCATCTTTCATACTTTAATAGTTCATATGTATATTCAAATAAGTTCCCATTATATTACACGTTACTATGTGTTCACATGATTATATCTATCATATGGTCATACATTACCTATAGCATACATAGTATGCAACATACACATAATTACATGCCATGGCCATTCAGTTAGAACACCTTGCATATTCTTAATATTCATCATAATCATATTACATCATACCTTATTTTACATCATGAATGCTTTAACTATATGGTATTCACCATTCAATCCATGTCTCATATGTATCTCACACATTTACGAATTATAATAAATATTCGCCTACTTAACATACATGTATTACTTATACATTGTCTCACCTTAGGCAACATTTTTATAATATTCATACACAGATCATTTTTGTGTTCATGCATTTTCCATATTATGTTTATCACCAAACGTATGCATACATGCATACACCAATAGGTCATTTGGCCATCAAGCCTTTAGCATCCATTACCATTTTAAATTATGTTAAATATCTATTCTTATGCCCATTTAATCATAAACATCACTTTATGGATAATCATAATCAATAGCAAGCATATGAAAAATAAGCATATGAGAGACATACATATACATATATGTTTTATGGCTATCACAATAGACCATTCAGCCAACTAAACATATCCAACATCTTTTCATCTCATATTAACTCATATATGCCTACAGTTGCATCTATAAAGCATATAAACATGTATATGACTATGTTTCAGTTTAAGGCCATTACATACACATACAAATTGTGTTATTCTTGAACTTAAGCATACATAAGCACATATATGTTATTGGGCCATTCAACCATCATAGACTTCTAGCTTATTTTCTATCATGGTTTATCTTAAGCCATACACCATATGTCCATACATGCATTTATATCCATTCTTATACATGCAACCTATTTAACATGTATAATTAAGCATATATCATCATGTATACCTTTATAAACAT
>CANXYI011629787.1:0-16084 GCA_948208565.1 Hura crepitans
GTATATATATATATATATTAATTTCATCAAATTAATTTTCAATAATTGACCATGTCAAAGAATTAACATAATTGCCGTTTATTTATAAGCATGTACATCACAATTTGGCAATACCAATTTTTATTCCTTAATTATACATACTTATGGCCAAATAAGCTCAATTTTAAAATGTTCATAAGACCAATTAAGTCATAACTATCATCATATTTAGCGTATCCTTTAAGTGCATTTATTTTCATCACTTGTACATACATTCATAAATTCTTCAAATGGCCATTTAGCCACCCAATTTGATCGCACCATAAATTTCAAATTTCCTTATTTATGCAATTCAAAATCAATTTACATCAATTTAATATCAACACATATCATATATGCTTATTAATTAACTCATACATGAAAAAGAGCATTAAATAGCCATTCGGCCACTCTAGTAATTCCCCCATTTCATACATACTTTACTTATTCACATATTACACATATTCATTTTATATCATACACATCATTAACATAATCTTTTTCAAGATTATTATATTAATTTCACTAAATTCACATGAAACACGCATAATTAACATTATGGAAAATTAATGCATTATTAATTATTCAAAATTTAAGTTGATTTCATGTACCAAAATGATCACAATATGACCTTAAGGGCTATTCACACTTTTGATTTTCTTTTATTATGTCCTCACTCCATTTCGGCAATTGTTCATTATAGATTCGATTTTAGAAAAATTATAAAAATCCATACGTTACCCAAAAAATTCAAACAATTACATTTTTTTTAACTCTTGGGCACTTACTTGACATGAGAAAAATAGCAATTTCTTGAAAATCTTACTCGATTAAAAAATGGGTACTATTTAACCAACCCAAAAATGTGAAAATTCATCCATTTTTCTCTGCAAAATTAGCTAATATAGTATCTAGGACCTTAGTAGACTTATTTGCTACAATTAAATTGATGATTTTGGCTTGGAAAAATGAGAAAGAAGTGAAGAAAAATAGAGAATTTATCTCCAAGGGCTGTCGGGTTTTCTTTAAGGGAGAGGGTGAGAGTGGTCTATAATCTTTGACCAAAAAGTCAAAGATCAAATGCCTTTTTATAGTTCAAAAATAAATTTTTTATGATGTTCAAATTTTTCTTTCTTTCTCATTTTAACTTTGTTTTTATTCATTCCACTTTTAAAAATTAGAGAAATCAGGTTTCTAAAAATTAGGGCTCAAAAATTGAAAGAAACCAAATTAAAATATCAATTTTACACTTCCTAAAATACAAAAAAAAAAACTTCTCAACCTCAAAAAATTCTGATTTTAATGCCATTAGACTCAGTGGAATTTTTAGGTATCATGTTATATAATTTTTAAAATTTTCTGAGCAACTTTAAAAATTATTTGTGATTCAGCTTTGTTTTAGTCACTATTCATAAGACACTACCGTAAAAATTTTCTTAGCATTTTGAACCAATCAAATGAATTCTAATTGATTTCAAACTTTATTTAGTAACTTTAGTACACCCTGAGTCTCAAGAGCACTATTCATCCTAGGAAAGTACTATTCATAAAATTGAAATTTTCAGGTCATTACAATTAATGATGTAATTTTTTGGTTTATTGTGTAGTTATATTAGGAATGTGTAGACTCTTAGATGTAAATTGAAATGATATGATCAAACTGGCATGATGATAACTATGATATGGTTTGAGTTAAGCGACTATGGTAGTATTTTGATTATGTATAGATATGATCAAAAAGATCATAGAGTGATAAGGATAGCTCTATATACATGTGAAGTGATTTTTTATAGGTTTAAAAAATTTTTAGAAACTGGCATAGACAACCATTATGCTACTAGATTTTTGGCACAAAAGTATAAAAGGTTTTAGACTATTGGTTTATAGCTTATAGTTTAATGTTTAAAGACCTATAGATTATTTGAATGTTATAGACTCTTTAGTTGAGATTTTAGGTTTTAATAACTAGTAATGTTGTTGGGTCAAGTTATTAGGGTTGTGATGCACCTTTCTTAGGTCTAGTCATCAGATCAGGTAAGGGGAGTTATAAGCACAAAATCTAGAAGTCCCCTTAGCTCTCTAGAAAACCTATTTAGAGAGAATTAAGAAAATGAGAGCTATAGACTTTAAAGGAAATGGTATTGTGGAGCTTGAAAATGCAGAGTACTAATTGGATTATACTGAGAAGATAATGCACCAAATTTGATTCATGCTAGTAGAGAAGGTGATTTGACCCACATCCTTGCTGCAGGAAGAAGCTTTAAAATGGTTAGAGGACTTAACTTAGTACAAAGCAGAGGATGAGCTGATTGGGGACTTTGTCTTGGTAGAGTTCCATAAGAAATACATTCCTAAAGATTATTTAGATGATAGAAGTTAGCAATTTATGAACCTCAAGAAAGATCACAAGTCTATAGGGGAATATGAGAAGGACTTCTCTATGCTCAGTTCCTATACGAGGGACATCATTTCCATAGAAGTTGACAAGTGCAAGCAGTTTGAGAAGGGATTACATATGGATGTTAAGTCATATGTGGTCCCCATGAAGACTAGAGATTTCTTCCAGCTTATCATAGTGTGCTATTCCATAGATGGGGGTACAGAAGGAAAACAAAAGGAGTTCTATTAGAAGAAGATGTCATTTGACAAGGGAGTTTCTAGTGCACCTTAAAAAGCTGATAAGAAGTTTAAAGGAAGTCAAACATGGGCAACTCAGTATACCCAAAAGCAAGGTCAGTCTCAGAGAATCATGTAGGGCAACAAGGGAAAGATTGGGTAACAATCTCAGGCTACCAGTATACTAGTTCAAAGAGGCAAGAGCAGCATAGTACCTCAATGTTAGATTTGCCACAAGAGGCATAGAGGAGAGTGATAGAAATTAAAGCTAGGAGTATGCTTTTCTTGTGGGTGACATGATCATTTTTGCAAGGATTGTTCAAAAAAGGCTACTATGGGATAGGTATCTTCTCATGTTTCTATTAAAAGATAGAGAGGGGATCGAGGATAGAGAGCACATGGAGCTCAAAGGGATAGAGTAGAGTCCAGTATGACATTAGAGCATAGGATGAAGTCGATGATCTAGACATCAATATCAATTCCTTTTTTCCATTTGACTCTCCTATTTTCGCTATGATAGATCTTAGGTCCATACATTCTTATGTTTGCACATCACGGGCATGGGATCGGAGGTTAGTTTTAGAATTGCTAGACTTAGAGATCATAGTCAGTAATGTCATAGCTCAACATGTGATAGTTGACAAAGTTTATAAAGGTTGTCCTTCGATGATACAAGATCAATAGTTCTTAGCTGACCTAATAAAATTGCCTTTTGAGGAGTTTGACTTGATATTGGGCATGGACTAGTTGTCCAAGTATCAAGCAATAGTGGATTGTAAGTAGAAGAGATTAACTCTCAAGGCTAATAATGGGGCTGAGATCATAGTTATGGGAGAGAGGGTAGACTTTTTGTCTAATGTTATCTCAGTTGTCATACCTAGACAGATGATAAGAAAAGGCTATCAGGCTTATCTTGCACATATGTTTGACACAACGAAGGAGAGTCTAGATGCAAGCTGTATACCATTAATGTCTAGTTACATGGATGTTTTTACAAAAGAGTTACTCAGATTGCCTTTAGAATGCGAACTTAAGTTTAGCATTGAAGTTCTACTTGGAATTGCTCTAATATCAATAGCTCTATATTAGATGGCTCTAGCAGAATTGAAAAAATTGAAGAAATAGCTACAAGAGTTGTTAGACAAGGAGTTTATAAGACCTAGTGTTTTGCCTTAGGAAGCACTGGTCTTATTTGTTAAAAAGAAGGATGGATCACTTTGATTGTATGTGGTTTATAGGCAATTGAACAAAGTGACCATCAAGAAAAAGTGTCCTGTTCCAAGGATAAACAAACTATTTGATCAGCTTAGAGGAGCTGGAGTGTTTTCTAAGATTGATCTAAGGTCAGGTTATTATCAGTTGAGGGTAAAAGAGTCTAATATGGGGAAGATAGCTTTCAAAATGAGATATGGCCACTATGAGTTTTTGGTAATGCCATTTAGGCTTACTAATGCTCTTATGACTTTTATGGGTTTGATGAATATAGTCTTCACATAGTATCTAAATTAGTTTGTAGTTGCCTTCATTGATGACATCTTGCTCTACTCTAAGAGCACAGAAGAGCATAAACAACATTTGAGGATAGTTTTGTAGATACTAAGAGAAGAGAAGCTCTATGCCAAACTCAACAAGTGTGAGTTTTAGCTTAGTAAGGTGTCTTTTCTTAGGCATCTAGCTTCTATAGATGGGATTCAAGTTAATCCCAATAAGATTCAAGTGGTTATAGAGTGGAAGCCACCTAGGAACACCATAAAGATAAGAAGTTTCCTTAGGTTGGCTGGTTATTACAAATGGTTTGTGAAGTGGTTTTCATTGATCATAACACGTATGACTCATCTATTGAAAAAATATGTCAAGTTTGTCTAAGATCATAGATGTTAGGAGAGTTTTGATAAGCTTAAGGCAATCTTAATAGACCCATTCTGGTTTAGCCAATTTTTGGGAAGGACTTCACCATCTACAGTGATACATCACTTAATAGATTGGGTTGTGTTCTGATACAAAAAGGCAAAGTAGTTGCCTATGCTTTTCGATAGTTAAAGCCATATAATAAGAATTACCCTACTCATGATATAGAACTTATAGCAATAGTGTTTGCATTAAAGATATGGAGAAACTAACTTTATGGAGAGAAGTGCTATATATACATTGATCATAGGAGTTTGAAGTATTTTTCGACATAGAAAGAGCTAAACTTGAGGTAGAGATGATAGATGGAAATTCATGGTAGTTATGAGAGCTATGAACATCATATTACAGTCCGGCCAATCACTGATATTGACTAAGGTCTGTATACATATCGAGATATCCAAACTTATCTACCCATTTACTTGTTATTAAACATTTTTATTCAAAATCATTGTGTGTGAAAATATGGGTTTTCAAAAGACTTCTTTAAATAGTGTTACTTATATTAAACTAGGAATCCTCATGATGAAAATTTGATAGCATAACAGTTGTATTGGGCACTATACTAAATTTTAAATAGTAACCTACATAAGAAAAGACACTTTTATATCTCAATCGCACACCTTCACCAACTCAATGTGATATTTTGATCACTTACAACACAAACACAACATATGATATCTCAACCTCAAGAAGAGATATCATGCAACACAATATGCAATATCACCGTTTAATACAACATACAAACGTTAAAATCCAAAAAGAACATTTTAAATTACAATAGTTACAAATTGAATTGAAGTTAGGCCTATCCCCTTTATATATACATTTAAGTGCACTTATACATCATATCTAGTTACAAATTGAATACAAGTTAGGCCTGTTCATTGGTTACTTTAAATAACTTAGTTTTTATCATTATTTCACCCATCACAATTTTATGACTAATACTCCCTTTAGGCTACTCAACCAAACCTGATTACTCATGAAACACTATTTAAGCCTCGAGAATTACTATTCATAAAATTGCAAATTTTATGTGTTACATTTCCTTTCCCTTTTAAGAAATTTCATCTTTGAAATTTACTTGGTCCAAATAAGTGTGGGTATTGCTCCATCATCTGTTGTTCACTTTCTCAGGTTACTTCCTATGAGCCATGATATTTCCACAGTACTTTCACTAGTGGTATTGTCTTATTACATAGCTCTTTAAACTCATATGCCAAGATCTTTATCAGCTCTTCCTTATATAACATATCTAGTTCTACCTGTATTTCCTCTATTATAAGCACATGTGAAGGGTTAGATCTATATCTTCTTAGCACTAAAACATGAAACACATCATGAATCTACTATAATTTTAGAGGCAATGCCAATCTATAGGCTATTGCCCCACACATTCAATGACTTCATATGGGTAACCAAACCTTAGACTCAGCTTACCTTTCTTCCTAAATCATAGTTTTTTCTTCCAAGGTAATACCTTAAGAAAGACTTTATCCCCTACTTCATACTTAGTTGGCTTCCTTTTTAGATCTGTATATGATTTTTACCTATCGATTGTCACATTTAACTGATCTCTAATTATCTTGACTTTCTCTTCTACATTATTAATCAAATCCAATCCCATCAGCTTGTTTTCACCTAGTTTAGTCTAGTATAGCAAGGTCCTAGATTCCTTTAAATTTAATGGTATAACTTTTTAACATGTCTTTTTTAGTACTTAGATTGGTTATTCTAATTGGCTATATGTTTATGGGTGGAATTCTATGCTAATAGTAAGTTGAGTGCCTAAGGCATCATGTAACTACTTCTAAAATCAAGATTGAACCTTAGGTCTCAATTTGAAATGATGGATGCTATCACTCCATATAATATGATAATTTCATCAATGTATATTAGTGTAAGCTTGTCTAGGGAGTAATTTATTTTGACTTGGACAAAGTGGCTATTTTAGTCAGCCTATCCATAATCACCCATATTGTGTCAAATTTACTCCTTTTCATAGGTAACCTAATTATAAAATGCATTGTGACTCTCTCCCATTTCCATTATGGTATTACTATGGGATGAAGCAATTCAAAATAAACTTGGTGTTCAGCTTTTACTTGTTGACAAGTGAGGCACTTAGTTACATATTCTGTTATATCTTTTTTATTCTTAGCCACTAGTAATGAGGCTTCAAATCATGGCCCATCTTTATGCTCCCGTGATGCATGGAATAAAGGTAATTGGGAGCCTCCTATAGAATTTGTCATTTAATGTCTTCTTTATTAGGTACACATAATCGATAATGGTAATATAGGCATCCATCTACTTTTATCTCATCTCAACAGGCTTCCCCTTTTTGATCAAAATCATTATGTGCTTAAGTTGATTGTTGTCATGTTGGGCTTCTCTCACTTGTTTAATTAATTTAGGTTTCACCTATAATTCAGCTAGTAAGGCTCCATCTTCTCAGTGTTACAAATTTACATTAATTTTTTTTAGGGTACAAAAAAGTTTCTAGCTTAAAGCATCAGCTACCATATTAGCTTTATTGGGATATTAATTAATTAAGCAATTATAGTCCTTAATCAACTCCATCAACCTCTATTGCCTTAGATTTAATTCTTTCTAGGTAGACAAGTATTTCAAACACTTATGATTAGTATACATAAAGCATCTCTCACCATATAACTAATACCTTTATATCTTCAAGGTAAGGACAATATCTGCCAACTCTAGATCATGAGTTAGATAGTTTCTCTTATGTGGCTTCAGTTTTCTAGATGTATAAGCCATCACTTGCCATCCTATAACAACATGCACTGTAATGCTCGAAAATCATTATTTTGTTAATAGTACTCCTGAGCATGACACCGTGTCATTTAGGACACTAAAGGGGTACATGGTAGCAAAAGGGGTACTGGTCAACCGAACTTTGACTGACTAGAAACTGATGAAAATGAGTGAATTAAAAATTTTAGTAGAACCAATAATTCATATTGGACTATAAGTTACTAATCGATGTAATAAAATTTTTTAAGCCTGGACTAACCTGAGATGTGCCTAGATGGACCTGAAAATACCACACTCTCAAGCTTAAAAATTTCATTGAGTCTAATGGTGAAAGAATTTTTTAAATCGAAGATCATTTGTGAATTCTCGTAATTTTTGAGGTTCAACGTAAATCTAGGTAGTTCAAAACTATCCTATCGATTTAGTTTGTCCAAAAACATTTATGAGCATGTAGAGAAGAATAAAATATGGATTTTAAAATAGTGTAAGTTTTTAAGGTCTATATGAATTTTAGTGAATTCCCGAAGTTTTATTGCCAATCGAGTTATTAAAATTTCTTGAAACATTATTTCGCCTATTTCCTGATAGAATTAGGCCATGAAATTTTACAGGCATGTAATTGGAATCAAATGAGATTTTAGGAACAAATGGCATATTTTTTTGATAACTGTATAATTTTTAAGAATTCCCCGAAGTTGGGAGCCCTATTACCAAAATCGAGCCATTTCAGGATGGTTTGGGTGGTCACGGGACCTACCTGCTCCAAGCCATCTATCCTAGTAGCCATGACAAGTGTCCAAGAGGCTAGACAAGTGGCAAACATTCATTAGAACAATAAGAAAAAGAAAAAGAAAAAAAAAATTCCTTTTGCTTCCCAAGAAAATTTTAGACGCCTCTTCTCTCTTTAATTGGCCATATCTCCTTTATTTCTCACCCAAAATTCATGATTCTAGATTCTAAAATCAATTTAGTCTTTGTTAAACTATGGGAAAAAAGAATTAGAGGGAAAGGAGTTCTTAGTTGGGAGAAAGAATTCTCTAAAGTTTTGTGGTTTAGGCTACCCAAAAAAAAACCTAAACGCCATCCCTCATTTTCTTTAGCTATATCTCCCTCATCCCTTAACCAACATTCATCATTTTTATTTCTAAATTTTCTTTAGGATGTTAGGAGATTTAGGGAAAAACAATTTCGACAAAAGGAGCTCTCAATTGGGAGAAATAAATCCTCAAAAGTTACTAGTTAGAGATAGTTTGGGATAGGGTGTTTAAGTGAGTTCCATGGCTGTTCTTTATGAACTCCTTAGACTTTGGCTGTGATTTGATGCCTACGAATGCCTAACATGTGTGTGTGTATGTGTGTGAGGTGATGAGGCATTTGGAGGCCGAAAGAAGGATTGAAGAGAGGTGGAAAAGCCACTATGGTGGTTGGACAACAAGGAGTTATTAAGGATTTAAGGGTTTTCTTGATTGGTAAGTGAATTTAAATGAAGCATGCTTTGTATGTTAGGAAAAATTAGGATTAAAGCTTTGGATGTGTGTATGAAAGTATTAGTTGTATGGGTGTTTATGTTGATATAAATATGAAATGCATGCTAAAATGTGTAATATGAGATATAGGATGATATAGATATGGAAAGGATGTGCAGGTATGTGATACATGCATGACTAGGTGTATGTCATGTATGTCATGATATGGGTATGTATGTATGGCATAAAGGCATGGGATGATAGGATAGTAACATGATGTATAACATGTGAGTGATATGGAATGAGTAAGAAATTGTATGGTTAGGTGAAAAGAATTAGTAATGTGAGATGTAGAGATGATGTATGTAAGGTGGACATATAATAACATGGCATGTGATAAGCCAAATGAAAAATTTTAGGTGAAGGAATAAGAGTTTAATTAAGATAGGTTGCTTAAGATTTTAGGAGTTGAAATGATGGATAGGTATGCTAAGAAAGGTTTAATGTTAGATGGTATAGATTACTTTAGGATATCATTGGTTGAGGTGAATGAAAAAGGAATTGGACTAGGAAGTTGGTAAGATAAAGTTACTAAATAAATAGTAACCTTTACGTAAAAAGGACCTATAACTATCTAGGAAAATGACAATGACCCACATCTATCTAAGAATATAGTCAGATGAAGTAAGCTAATAACTGTGTCCCACCAACTTGAATATAATGTAAATAAATAATTGGTGGAAACAAATGATGATTAGTGGGTCTGATTAAAGGATAAAAATGGAAATAAAACTGCAAATTTATTAGAAAGGCTAAAGGAATAAATTATAAGATAAGGTAAGAAATTATTAATACATAAATAATGAATAGGCAGAACTAGTGCACCAACGAATGGTAACCTTATAGAACCTAGGATATAAATTGGGATTGTTAATTAATAGAGACCTAGAGATATTCATATGGTACAATTATTATACAGAATCTCATAAAGGTATATTAAGTTAAATACTAGATAAGGTAGGAAATGAAATATTATTATCATTATGAGTAATAATTATGGGGAAGTACTAAACGTGGGAACTAAATTATTGTAATATAATGTAAAGAAGTGGTAACATAAAATTAATAGGGTAAGATAAGTTGAGATAAGTGGTAGTAAGGTAAAATGAGTATACTTTGGTAAGAGAAAGGAACTAGAACTAAGTACATGATGAGATAAAAGGCACTCAAATGGGATTAAAGGATATGAGGAAACTTGAATTGAGGACATGGTAACTTAATGAAATTAGAGGGATATTAAATGGAATTTAACTGATAAATGAAGCAAGAGGATCAAGGAAGATAATATGTTTTAATATTAATACTCTAGATAATGAACATAATGACTGTGAAAGTAATTAAAATGGAATATAAGCTACTAGTTGCTTATACACTGGATAGGTTGACCGGTCAACTAGGGATTGGCAACTACTAGAGGCTGAGTCTGTATGGATTTCAGCCTATGCATAGCGAGTGCAGCCGCTAAGTATTTATTTGAGCCTGCACGCTTCGAGTATTGAGAGGCCTATGGGCTGATCCCTGCTACCTACTCATAGGTATTAGGAGGTTTATAGACTGATCTTTACTACCCACTTGTGGATATTAGGAGGTCCCATAGGGCTGATCCATGCTATCCACCAGAGGTATTTCTTGTGATGACTATATTGGGATATTGGGAGGTCCTAAAGGGCTAATCCTTGCTATCCCCCTTACAAATATTGGGAGGTCCATAGACTGATCCCTACTATCTGCCTTACTAATATTAGGAGGTTCTTTAAAAATTGATCCCTGCTATCGGGCGAAGGGTGTGTACAGACATCAAGGTCTAAAATGTGGGCCACTGTATAGATTGGTATTTTGTCTGGTTCTCGGACTAGGTAGGTGCAGCTGCCGAGGCCCAGAATAGTGCCATTGCACAACTTGATTCATGTTATCTAGTGGTTGGGAGTTCTTCTTGGACCTTAGGGTATATGGGTTAATTAAAGAACTTGAATGGATTGAATGATAATAATGAAAGAACTAGGATCTTAATTATCATAATTGAGATAACCTATGAGCAAATACATTAAGAACAAAAGATAAGCTATAAAGAGAGATTGAATAATCTTATGTAATCTTAGTAAGTTTCCTAAAGGAAGTAAAAGATGGATGGAAAGGTGATAGAATTTGGAATCATACATGAATAAATAAGTTATAGAAAGTAAATAAACTATAAGTCTTTCTTAGACAAACCTAGAAGGAACCGTATAATTCAAGTAAAGCAGATAGTAACTTCCTTATATATCTGATAAACAGAGCTTAACTAGATAAATTGATAAGGGAATGATAAGAATGGATGGATGAGTTATGTAAAGCATGTAACTTATTAATGGAAAGAGTAACTAGTATGGCAGTGTGTTAGTATGACTCTTGGGTAACATTGGAAACCTAGGTTAGGGGTCCAGATGATGTAATATAAACCAGATAATCAATAATTTCCATATGCTGCTAATTAAAAGGTAAAAAAGGAAACTATAGGAAATCTTAATAGAAAACCTGATATAATGATAAGTAGAGGACTTCAGTAATTAATTATGTGTGTGTTTGTGTTATGATACATAGTATGTTTGGTTAAATTCACCACTGAGTGTATACTCAGCGTATCATATGTTCGATGCACAGGTGGTAGATTTAGAGGGTATGATGAGGATGACTGGCAGTGCAGTTGAAGACTGTCTAAGTATGATATTGTCTTATTAGATCATGATGTTTTGGTAGATAAAGGCACTCATCCATGTTACTTTAGGTAGTTAAGTGCTATGATGTCTAGTTAACTAGTGTGATAGCCCATAATTGTGTGAAACGAGCTCCTAGCTATAACAGTAGCTTAGACTGATATTTAGTAGTAAGATCAGACATATGAGTGTCATATGACTGGTAGGTTCACCGTAGATCATCGGAACTATTAAATGAAATTTCCATACTAAATAGGAGAAGCCCAAGTAGAAGTTAAATGAAAGGCCCTGAGGAAATCTAAGGATGGGTGACCTTATGAGAAGTAGAACACTATACCTATTTTCTTTGAGAATAGGCAGGGCGTGTTACATTTAGTGGTATGAGAGTAGGTTTAAGTAGTAATGCATGAGTGCCTTAAAGAGTTTTGGTTGTGGATAGTCGCTACACTGCTGGTAAATGAGTATTGTTGCTAAGTAATTGATGGGATAATTATATAAACTTCTTAGAAAAGAAAATAGTGGGCAAAGATAGTGGTGCAATGACTTGGTATGATCCTTTTCCTCTTAAGTTAAGGCTATTAATGTTGTTAATGAGGCCATGAAAGAGCAATAAGGCTCTAACAGAGGAGTACCAAGTTCTGTGGATAGTAGGAGGGACTGGCATGGTTAATTAAGCAAACAGAGGATATAACCATTTAAAAGGGGAAAGCATAGTACCCCTATGTATTGAATAGTGATTATAAAATGATTATATGGTGGTTGAGGCTCTTGATAGGAAAAGAAAAGGTAAAGACTAGATAAGTAGTTGGAATACTTTTTGTAAGCTAGAGTGTCTATGTGGAGGTAAATGATGTAACAAAGAAGTAATGAGAAGAAAAGGAAATTTGAGGGAACCTTAGGAAATGGAAGAGTAGAGTGGAATCAAGGGTTACCAATGAGAAAAGAATAACTATGGTATTAGACCTAGTGAGATTAAATGTTTTCAGAACATGGAAAAAGGGAAATTGAGTGACCCACGAATAAGATAGTTTAGTTGCCTATAGTTTTAAGCTATATTGAAGGAGTTGTTATCAACTTTTAAAGGGTATAGAAAGTTATGGGACTAAAGCATATGACACCTATATTAAGGAGCAACAAGACACATGGTAGAAAGAGACTTAGGATAGGATTGAGGATAGGAGTTACCTGTTAAGGTCTCTAAGGATGAAGGTTATTGCTTTTCCTTAATGCATTTATTACCGGGCTCGGGAATTACATTATATAGCTTAGGTTGCATCTTGACATTTGCATAATTACATTATACATGACATGTTTTTCTATGATGAAAACTTTATGGATATGTTTTAAAAATTGAGAATGGCATGATAATAGCCCTGATACAGAAGGGACTTGATAGAGTAAAGGAAAAGAGAGAAGAATAATGTGGTGGTAATAGAAATAGAGTGATAAAGAAACCATTAGTAAAGAAAGAAGATGAAAGCTAGTGTTGATACCAATAAGTAGGTATAGGAAAGGATTTAGATGTCAAGGTAAGAACCCTATGAGGATATAGTAAGAAGGAAGTGATGAAAGGTAAGTTAATAATTCATGGTGAGTATAGGCTGACAGTCTACCCCTTTGAACTTAAGAGGGGAAGTAAACCAAGTAGCTAGTGAACAAACAACATCTATAAAAAGAATGGAGTAGAGGAACTATTAGATATTTGAGAGGAACTTAGAGATTAAGATACCTTGAGATGTTCTAAAAGATAAAAGTGTGGAAAGAGGTGTGGCCTAGCATTGAAAGAAATGTGAATGCGTAAAAACAACTCTATAGTGCTCTGTGTTCTAACCAAGAATAGAGTGTGAAAATCAAATATTGTAAGAGTATACTGCTTCATGTTATTTAATAATAAAAAGATGATGAACTTTGACGTAGTAATGGTAAAGAGTACATTGGGTGAGCTCTACCCATATCAAAGGTAAAGAAGAAATATAAGGAAACTGGCTGATGAAAAAAAAAAGGACAAGGCTAAAAGGAAATAAGAGTTTTATAATGTTCAAGATGCCTAGGAAAATAATTGAGAAAAATTATGGAGTGCCCTAAGAGCCTATACTTGATTGGAATACTAAGGGTTGAACCTACAAGAAGGAAAAGAGACGGGAAGGAAAAAATGCATTGTTAAAGTAATTAATTGTATGACTACAAAAAATTTTGAGGACGAAATTTCTTAATAGGGGAAGAATTGTAATGCCCAAAATATCATCATTTTATGAATAGTACTCCCGAGCATGACATCGTGTCATTCAAGACATTGAAAGGGTACATGGTAGTGAAAGGGGTACTGGTCAACCGAACTTTGACCGACTAGAAACTGATAAAAATGAGTGAATTAAAAATTTTAGGAGAACCAATAATTCGTATTGGACTGTAAGTTACTTATTAGTGTAATAAAATTTTTTTGAGATGAGATCGACCTGAGATGTGCTCAAATGGACCCAAAAATAGCACACCTTGAGGCTTAAAAATTTCTCTGAGTCCAATGGTGAAAGAATTTTTGAAATAGGAGATCATTTGTGAATTCTTGTAATTATCGAGGTTTTACATAAATCGAGGCAATTTGAAAACTATCTTATTGATTGAGTTTGGCCATAAAAATTTATGAGCATGTGGAGGGGATTAAAATATGCATTTAAAAATAAAAGGTGTAATTTTTCAAGGTCTATGCAAATTTTGGTGAATTCTTGAAGTTCTATCGCCAATCAAGTTATTATAATTCCTCGAAACTTTAGTTCGCCTATTTCCTGATGGAATTAGGCCACAAATTTTTATAGGTAAGTAATTGGGATCAAATGAGGATTTTAGGAACAAACATCACATTTTTTCAATGGTCATACAATTTTTAAAAATTTCCCAAAGTTGCAGCCCTATCACTGAAATTGAGCCATTTCATAATGGTTTGGGGTGGTCACAGGACCCATCCATACCAAGCTAACTATCCTAGGAGCCATGAAAAGTGTCCAAAGGGTTGGAAAAGTGGCAAACATTCATTAGAAGAACAAGGAAAGAAAAATAAAAAGAAAAAGAAAAAAAATCCTTTTGTTGCCCAGGAAAATTCTAAATGCCTTTTCTCTCTTCAATTAGCCATATCTCCTTAATTTCTCACCCAAAATTCATGATTCTAGTTTCTAAAATCAAGTTAGCCTATTGATGAATTGTGGGAAAAAAATCAAAGGGAAAAGAGCTCTCATTTGGGAGAAAGAATTCTCTAAAATTTTGTTGTTTAGGCTGCCTAGAAAAAAACCTAAATGCCATCCCTCACTTTCCCTAGCCATATGTCCCTCATCCCTAAACCAAAATTCATCATTTTTATTTCTAAATTTTCTTTAGGATGTTTAGAGATTGAGGGAAAAATAATTTTAGCAAAAGGAGCTCTTAATTGGGAGAAATAAATCCTCAAAGATTCCTGGTTAGAGACAGTGCTGGATAGGTTGTTTAGGTGAGTTCCATGGCTATTCTTTGTGAATTCCTTAGACTTTGGCTACAATTTGATGCCTAGGGATGCCTAACACGTGTGTGTGTATATGTGTGAGGTGATTGAGGCATTTGAAGGCCAAAAGAAAGCTTAAAGAGAGGTGGAAAAGCCACAATGGTGGCTGGACAACAAGGAGTTCTTAAGGGTTTAAGAGTCTTCTTGATTGGTAAGTGAATTTAACTAAAACATGCTTTGTATGTTAGGAAAAATTGGAATTGGAGCTTTGGGTATGTGTATGGAAGTATTAGTTGTATGGGTGTTTATGTTGATATAAATATGAAATGCATGATAGGATGTGTAATTTGATGATATAGGATGGTATGGATGTGATTTAGTTGTGGAAATGATGTGTAGGTATGTGATACATGCATGACTAGGTGTATGTCATGGTATGAGTATATATGTATGGCATGAAGGTATGGGATGTTAGGATATTAACATGATGTATAACATGTGAGTGACATGGAATGAGTAAGAAATTGCATGGTTAGGTGAAAAGAATTATTAATGTGTGATATAGAGATGATCTATGTAAGGTGGACATATAAAACATGGCATGTGATAAGCAAAATGAAAAATATTAGGTGAAGGAATAAAAGTTTAATTAAGATAGGTTGCTTAAGATTTTAGGAGTTAAAATGATGGATAGGTGTGTTAAGATAGGTTTAATGTTGGATGGTGTAGATTACTTTAGGATATTATAAGTTAAGGTGAAAGAAAAAGGAATTAGACTAGGAAGTTGAGAAGAAAAAGTTACCAAATGAATAGTAACCTTTACGTAAAAAGGATCTATAACTATCTAGGAAAATGATGATGACCCGTAACTATCCGAAAGTACAACTAGATGAAATGAATTAATAATTGTGTCTCATTAACCTGAATATAATGTAAATAAATAATTGGTGGAAACAAATGTTGATTAATGGGTCTGATTAAGGGATAGAAATGGAAATAGAACTACAAATTTATTAAAAAGGTTGAAGGAATAAATTATAAGATAAGGTAAGAAATTATTAATACACAAATAA
>CANXYI011629798.1:0-11702 GCA_948208565.1 Hura crepitans
AAACATAGTCCTCTTTTCCTTTAACCTTGAAATCCTTTGGCTATTCCATGTAAATCTCTTCCTTCAAATCACTATGAAGAAAGGTTGTTTTCACATCCATCTGCTCAATCTCCAGATTAAGGCTTGCTACTATGCCTAACACCGTCCGAATGGATGTCATCTTCACTATCAGTGAGAAAATTTCATCAAAATCAACTCCTTTCTATTGGCTAAAACCTTTAACCACCAACCTTGCTTTGTACCATGGATGTGGGTTATGCTCCTTATGTTTGACCCGATATACCCACCTGTTTTTCAAAGCTCTCTTGCCTTTAGGTAGCTTAGCTAACTCAAAGGTTTTATTCTCATACAAGGACTTCATTTCATCTTGCATGGCTTCAATCCATTTTTCTTTGTGTTCATCATCCAAAACTTCTTCAAAACTTTTAGGTTCTCCTTTATTAGTCAACAATACATACTCATCAGTAGAGTATCTTGTAGAGGGTTGTCTAACTCTAAAAGATCTCCTTACTAGGGTAAGAGAAACCTATGGCTCTAGTGGTTGGTTCTGAACACCATCAACATCCAACTCTATCTGATTGGGAGCATCATTTTCATATGTACCCTGTTGATTATTTTGAGCCTCATATCCAACCTGTCTAGGCACCATTATTGGAGGAACTACATCAAACTCTGTTGAATCGTCATCAGACTTTGAGACTTTATTAATGTCTTCAATGGTCTGGTTCTCGACAAATACGACATCTCGACTCCCAATCAGCTTCTTATGAACTAGATCATAAAATCAATAGCCAAGATCATCTTGACCATATCCAATAAAAACATATTGTCGTGTCTTGACAACAAGCTTTGACCTCTCATCTTTGAGAACATGAACAAAGGCTTTACATCTAAAGACTCGTAAGTGATCATATATACATCCTTACCTGACTAAACTCTTTCTGGGACTTCCAGTTGTAAAGTAACACGGGGAGACCAATTAAGTACATGTACAACTGTATTTAATGCCTCCCCCCAAAAAGAATTTGGCAACTTTGCATGTGAAAGTAAGCATCTAACTCTTTCCATCAGCGTTCTGTTCATCGTTTCAACTATGCCATTCAACCATGGTGTCTTTAGAGGTGTAGTTAGATGTCGAATTCCTTGGCTTTTACAATAAGTACAAAAAGGTCTAATGTACCCTCCACTATTATCTGTACGAGTGGACTTTAACTTTTTCCCAGTTTGTCTTTCAACTAAGGCTTGAAACTACTTGAATACATCAATTACTTGATCTTTTGTCTTCAAAGGATAAGCCCAAATCTTCTTGGAATGGTCATCTACAAATGTTACAAAATATGAAGCACCACCTAGTGATTTTGTCTTCATGGGACCACACACGTTTAAATGCACCAATTCCAATGGACTCTCCTTTCTAGAAGGTGAGGAATCCTTGAAGGAAACTCTATGCTGCTTCCCAACCAAATAGTGAAGACACTTCCTCAAGTGCACATTTTCTACTCCAGACAAAGCTTTCTTCTTAGCCAGCATTGACATGCCTTTTTCACTCATGTGACTAAGCCTTTGGTGCCACATTTCAACTGTATTTTCATTCTCTACTGCATTCACCATGCTTTTAGAGAGCTTAGCCTGCATCAAATACAATATAGAATATTTCTTTCCTCTAGCCATTACTAGAGATCCTTTGCTGAGTTTCCATTGGCCATTGATGAAAGTATTGAAGTACCCTTCATCATCAAGCTTGCCTGTAAAGATCAAATTTAACTGAATATCTGGGACATGTCTGACATCTTTTAAAACCAAGCTGGTACTAATAGATGTCTCCAAGCAAACATCTCCGACTCTAATGACTTTAGCTGGGTTGTTGTTGCCCATCTTTACAAAACCATAATCTCCTAGTGTGTAAGACGTAAAGAACTCCTTATGAGAGGTAGCATGAATGGAAGCTCCACTATCAATGATCTAACTAGTCTCTTGTTGAGCTAAGTTAAAAATATTATTCTCCAAGAGAATAAGGAATGAATCTGTATCAATAACAGCTCTATTATTATCACTATTGTCACTTTTCTTCTCATCCTTCTCTTGATTCTTTTCCTTTCTAAACTTTCGGCAGTACTTTTTGATGTGCCCCTTTTTGTGACAGTAATGGCACTCCACGTTGGCATATTTGTTGGATTTTTCTTTACTCTTATCTCGACTTTTTGGACCTTTACTCTGGCTCCTCCCCCTAGTGTTGTAGCTAAGACATCTAATTGAGAAGACGAAAAAGAAGTGCCTTGTGATTTTCGCCTCATCTCCTCATTCAGGATTCTACTTTTAACTATTTCCATCGTTACAACACCATGTGGAACAAAGTTGGTCAAAGAAATCTTCAAATCTCCTAGAATTCTGGAAGTGATGCAAGTACCAAAAAAGTAAGTACTTCATCATCGAATTTAACTCCCATGCTAGAAAGTTGATCCACGATCCCTTAAAATTCATTCAAGTGATTTACTAGCAAATTTTCTTCCCAGTATTTCAATTGTATCAACTTTGTTAAATAAAATAATTTATTGTTATCAATTTTAGAAGCGTACAGCTGCTCAAGTTTATCCCACAACATTCTGGCATGAGTCGCATTACAGATATGGTTGTAGACATTGTCTTCAATAAATTGCCTAATAAAACCGCTTACTTGTTTATGCTCGAACTCCCATTCTTCATCAGATTTATTTTCTGACTTTTGAATACCGAATACTAGTATATGCAACTTCATTACAAATAAAAGATCCTTCATTTTATTCCTCCATATGTGGTCGTTGGTGCTGTTGAGACTGATCATCTTTTGTATTTTTCCCTCTATCGTTCAGCACAGCTAGCTTGTCATAACCAGGCTCTGATACCAGTTGTTAGGAGACACACACGCGATATTAAATACCACAGCAGAATAATAGGATCAAATCTCCCTCTTTATGTAAATATAATAGGAAGAAAAATAGCAAAAGGAAATAACAAATTTATGGAGGGTATACACGAATAAAAACTTCCAATAAAAATAATGGGTAATACAATACGAACTTCAAGAAATAAAACTTCTTAGCTCTCATAATTTTCTCTCACACTGATTTTAAGTGTGGCATACTCCTCACAAAATTAAACCTAATTTTGGGGCTACCCCTCTCAATTTTTTTTTCTCACAATTTGAACTCAATTGTGGCTTAATACTATTTTATCAAATAAGGCATGCACTTGTATAGGAAATTTTGCTGCCTCATTTGCCACCTACCTCTTTGCCTCTTCATGGCCCAAGTATCTAAATTCCTTAACAATCAAGGAATTTGCATGAGATGGCCATCCAAACAAAACATGTCCTTCCCTTTTTTTTATTTTAGTAATAATAATAATAATAAACAAATCCCATTTTGAACGGGAATCTCAATAGTAATATCCTATTGAGCATCTTTTTAATGACTTTAAAAACTGATGAATAAGCTATCTGAATATCATCCTGAGCCAAAATCACATAAATTACTTGACTGTCCAATTTAAGAACAACATTTCTGTAGCCTCTTTCCCCAAGCAATGGTGAGACTGTCAAAGACCCCTTAAATCTCAACATCGAGAACTCCACAAACACCAATATTCCTAGTGAAACCCACTAAAAAGTTATCACTTAAAAACATTGTAGTTCCTAAAAGGCTTTTCTTCATCGCACCATAAGTAGTTACTTTGATCCAATTGTGTAAAGGAGGACATCATTTAACCATATTTCTACTTTAATAAGTACATCTAAGATATAAATTGTTCAGCAAGTCCCAAGCATTTAGGATTTCTTTACAAAAAGAGAGACTGTTATCAATAATCTCCTTACAACTTCTACATGTTCAAGTGAAAATATTCTCATTTCAATTTTTCCAAATACACTAGCTGACAACTCCAAAAAGCATGACCCAAGAACACTTGAAACATTTATACTTTGGTCTATTGATAAATTAAGGACAAACTAATCTTTATCGTTGAGGAACCAAAGTCTTTGCCAATAATTTTTAGGAACAATTTTTTTACCGAACAAATTTAACAAATTTGCAATCTTAGAGGGCTTGAATCACATTCTCACACCAAAAGCCATACAAGCAACAACTGCCATCTTGAGTCAAATGTTGTTGATCTCTTTCTATATTTCGAAGGAGTTTTATTAAAGCATTCTAATTTGCTTAAGCTCATTGAATTTTCATGCTAAATTCTAACTTCTATCCTTAGCATCCCAATTGTGCATTTTTAGGCTACCATGCATAGACTTAACAATAAAAAAGCCTTTACTATTCTATCTCCAAATAATAGTATCATCTTTGTCCTCGTGATATGAAGGTTTTTAAGCAACAATCTAAAGAATAGTGTCAATATTTACTTTATTTGCAAACAAAGGGAATTCCATTAGTTTTTATCAGTAACTAGGTCTCTAACTTTTTACATAGAATCCATACTAAAATTGGTGTCCTCTAAGTATTCAGTAAGAGGTTCTAAATCTGAGAAACAACTATCAACCTGAAATCTTGCCATTACCTAAAATCCATCTAAGCCATTATTCACTTCATTCTAGCATTTCACAAATCTGCTCCAAAGTTGAGATACGCTAATAGCTATAAGAGAGTATAGAACATCCTTCACAGCTTTATATCTACTCTGAAGTACCTTAACCCATAAGGCTTAAGGGTTGCAGATAAAATTAATACCTACCTTCATAATAAAGGTTGTATTCATACTCTTCAGCTTTCTTAACCTGCCTACATGAATTAAAGGCTGATAAAGCCCTTTCTAACTAATTAAATTTATTTTCTTACTAGTAAAACCTTATATAAAGTGGTAGATGTGTTTCTTAATCCTCTCACAAATAATCACTGGAAGAGGGACTGTCTGCATAGTTTAAGTTAGAATTGCCATAAGAATGGATTTCACAAGGGTCATACAACCTGCTAAAGATAAAAGATTAGCCTCCCACCTAAAGAGTTTCTGCTAAACCTTTTAACCACATACTGATAATTCTTGGTGGTAACTCGATTATGAATTAAAGGCACACCAAGATAAACTCCAAGGTCTTCAACTTAAGAGAAACTCAATAAAGAGCTTAAAACCATCACATCAGATTGTTTGATATTTCTAAAAAAAATATCTGAGATTTAGGAGTGCTAATATGATGCCTCGAGCTTATATAAAGCTCATTTAAAACTTATTTTAACACATGGGCTTGATCAACCACGACTTTAGCAAGAAGAATGATATCATTGGCAAAGAAAGATGACTTAAGGGAGGGCCATTCTTCATAAGAAAAATTGACTTCCACCTATTCAAATGGATTGCTTTATTTATTGCTTGGCTAAGTCTTTCCAAATAGAGGATAAAAAGGTGAAGGGATCCTCTTGTCACACACCTTTTGTGGGCTGAAAAGAATATGATACCCTTCCATTCTGAAGGATACTCATTTCTAAGGAAATTATACAATTAAAGATAACCATGGTAAAAGAAATTGGCAGGTTCTAAATTGGTTATAATACTCTAGATTACTTATCTTTGGTATTAAAACTAAGATTGTCTTATTGATACTAAAAGGCAAAGCTTTACTAGACAACACATCCTTACAACAGCAATTAGACTATCCTTCAAGATATGCTAATTTTTTTAGTAAAAAATAATGTGTAAACAATCTACACTAGGGGCATTTAAAGGCTTTATAGCAAATAGCACTTTTCTAACCTCAAGTTCTAAAACTGGATCAGTAAGACCACTAAGTTCATCCGAATTTAGAGGATGAAATTAGCCCTAATAGAGTAAAAAGGCCTAGCACCATCTTCTTCTTTGTAAAGATCTTAAAAAAAGGATATAACTCTAACACAAAGATTGTCTTGGTCATAGCACCAACCTACTCCATCAATTTTGAGTGAGAGAATATGACTTCGAGCCCTCCTTTTAATTACTTTGGCATAGAATTAAAGACATTTTTTATTCCCACATTGAATCCACTGACATCTTAATCTTTGGTACCAATTTAATTCTTCTAAGGAAAGGATTTCCTTAAGCTCCCCTTTTTAAGTTGCTTTTTAAGAGAGATAAAAAAAATCATAGTGATTGAATTCCAAAGCACTCTATTGATTCAAGTAATTACTCATTTTTTACATTGGAAAATATTGCTAAAGACATTTTTCTCTATTCATTTGCAAGGTCACAAAAATTATCAACGGCATTATTGATCGATAGAGAACAATCCCAAGATTGAGCAACATAATTTGCAAAATCAACATGTTTAAGCCACATTGCTTAGAATCAAAAAAAAGGCTAGGAATATTGGTGCAGTTCCCACTACCAAAAGATAACAATATGGGTCAATAGTTTGATCTTATATGTGGAAGATGGAAAATTGTTGTTTCAGGGAATTGATCAACTATCTCTAATTATAATGGCCCATATCTAGACATTCATAAAAGGAACCTCTAGTCTAGGTATAAGATAGACCTTTAAAACCTAGGTCATGAAGGCAATTGTCAGAAGCAAAATTTTTTAATTTAGGGCAACCAACCACACAATTAACTGTACCTCATTTCTTTTCCATAAATGTAAGTATAGCATTAAAGTCACTAGCTAAAAGCCACTTTGATGCCAAAGAGTATTTCTTTTATGAGCAAAAGGGCTAGCATACAACTGTAATAAGAACTTTCCCTCGTACCGGCAAACCATCTATTGTAAAGTAAATAAACTGATCATGATTAAGGAGAATTTCTACCACTACATATTGCTTCCAAAGAATCCAAATATATTCAACAAACCCTTAGCCTCTAGTATGTGTGAGCAATTAAACCCTAACTTTTATCTCTAAAAATGGTTAGCACCGGCACCCCAGCAATTCCAAACGAAGAGTTTACTAGTCATAGAGAAAAAAGAAAGAGAAAAGAGAGAAATAATCAACCCCTTATGGAAAAACATAATCAGGCACTTGTTCCTCACTATCTACATCATTTTCAATGACAACACGATATGTGTTCATGTTAGTAGCAATATTCCCTTCTTCCTCTATTGGAGTGGGATTGTCCCACATTAAAAAGAAAAGAAGAAAAAGAATGGTTTATAAAGTTTTGAAGGGTCAGACCAAAATTTGTTAAGGTATTTTGGTGGAGGCCTTCCTGTTAAGACCCGATAAATTCATGAACCGCACTCTCCTGACTTTGACACGAATCGACCTCGATATTAATTATGCAATATGGTATCAGAATTGAAATGGCCTTATGTCCTAAAAATATTCAAAAGGTCCGTGACATTTATGTTAGAGTCAAAAATGAAGCTTGAAACCTAGCGAATTGGGCATTTTGGTGGACGTCTTCCTATTAAGACTCGATGAATTCGTGAATTGCATTCTTACGACTTTGGCTCGGATTAGGTTCGTCATCAATTATGCAACATGCTATCAAAGCTGAAATGGCCTCATGGCTCGAAAAGATTTGAGTCAAACCAAAATGTCTTAGGGCATTTTGGTAGAGGCTTTCCCATTAAGACTCGAAAAATTCGTGAACTGCACTCTCTTAACTTTAGCACGGACCGAGCCCGATTTTAATTACACAACATGGTATCAAAACCAAAATGGCCTTATGTCCTAAAAAGATTTGAAAGGTCCATGATGTTTACATTGGAGCTAAAAAATGAAGCTTAAAACCTAGCAAATTAGGCATTTTGGTAGAGGCCTTATCGTTAAGACTTAACGAATTCGTGAATCACACTTTCATGACTTTAGCTCGAATTAGGCTTGTCATCAATTATGCAACATGCTATCAGAGCTGAAATGGCATCATGGCCCGAAAAGATCTGAAAGGTCAATAATGTTTATGTTAGAGCCAAAAAATAGAGTTTAAAACTTAGCAAATTGGGTTGACAAAATTAAGATTATGAGCTAAGCCCGTGAAGACCTGTGGTTGAGACCTAATCAAGGAAAAAAGACTTAGGCATCTATGGCCATTGAGGTTTATACAAGAGTACAAGCTTAGGTAAAAAGAGACCTGTGGCCTTTGAAACTTAGAAAGAGAAAAGTAAAATCTAAGAAAAAAAAAGAAGATAGACATGTGACCTCTAAGACTCAGAATGAACACAAGCCTAGGGTAAAAAAATTGAAGGCAAGTCACAACTAAGCCAAGCCAGTTGAACTTGAGGGGGAGTGTTGGAAAAATAAGAAAAAGAAAAAGGAAAAAGAAGGTGGGATTTGTCCACATCAAAAAAAGAAGAATAATAATAAGAAAAAGGGTTTATAAAATGTAATGGGGTTAAACCAAAAGCCTTGAAGCATTTTGGTAGAGGCCTTCTCGTTAAAACCCAATGAATTCATAAACCACACTCTCCTGACTTTGGCATGGATTGGGCTTGTCATCAATTGCACAACATCCTCATCCCATTTAGAAGTGGAGGATTGTCGCTTCTAGACTTTAACTGATTTCTTGGTGACTTCAGATAAATGCTTTTAAATTTATATCTATTTTCGTTTAGCAATTTAAAGAGCAAAATGACATCATAACTCTTATTTGCTCCAGAAATTCTATAAGCTTAAACTCTTATCACTTTTTGGAAACACTACAGTTTTACAAAAAGTATATATATTAGTAAACCTAGGTTTTGAAACATCTGTTAACGTGTCTTCACTGCTTAGAGCCTGACAAGCAAGTTTTAATAGCATTGAAAGGAGGATGCTTTGTCATTTCAGATTTACGAGAATCTTGGGTTTTATATGATTCACTAACAAGTACCCTATTGGTTAATGGCTAATTCTTTTTACCTTTTTATTTCCTTCTCTATATGAGAGTCCCATTTATTGCAACTTTATTAGGGCACTAGTGGCATCCATCCCGCTTTTATTTATAGGGATATCATTACTAGGATTTTCTTCCTAATTTGTATCATTATCCTCTAAATATTATAGAATCTCATACTGCGATTTGTTATTATTATCGCCTTAGTTATTGTCTACTGGGATATTTTGATTACTCAGGTTAGACAAAGGTCTTCTTTTATCCCAACATTGAACTTGCATCCATGGTCCATATTTTGAGCCAAGTGGCTATATTTAGATGTTAATAAGAATAAGAGGAACCACCTCATAATTTTATCTCTATTCTGTTCCTTTGTAATTTCTGGACATTTATAATAGATTTTCGAGGGTTTAATTTGGTGTTTTCACTTTTGAGATACTTTCAGGTTTTTAGCTATTGAATCAGTTTTATAAATTGATCTAATATATAAAAAAGTGAAAGTATTGAAAAAGTGAAAGTACAGAATAATTTATCGATTTTTGAAAAACCCTCATACTTCACCCTTTGGAACTTATTACCCAATTCGATATGTAATTCTAGTGGCTTAGTGAGGTCTAAGATAGCAGCCAACCTTATGAACTTGGCTTTTTTATGAGTCTATTAAGAATCATTTCTCATAACCATTCCTAAAGCCTTGGTTATAGCTCTTGGGTTGCTATTTTCATAAAGCTAGTAAGGAAGACTTGGAAATCACACCCATTTAATGATGGTTTCTAGACAATCTATCATTGTCGAGAAAGACTCCTCTATGGCTGAACCGTTAAATAGTGACCATAAATCATCTAAGGCCCTTCAGATAAAGCATGATAATCATATTCATCCCTGAATTTGACTAAGAAGTAATCATTTTCTAGGTCCACTAGTTGATATCCAGCAATAAGGTGCCATAGCGCTTAAATTTTATTTTGCAACACCCTGTATTTAATGGATCTACCAAGGAGCTTAACAATAAAAAGTTTTTTTCCATACGTTTCACCAAGAGATCTTGAATACATTTAGAGAATTAAATTGACCGAATCCCATTCCTCCTTTCAATAATGACATCTCCATCTTGGATTTTAATACCGACATCGTCATCTTTTAGTATGGTATGAACACTGCCATTCGATCCATTTAATAAGATATCCCTGAAGGAAGTTTAGGCTCATCAAATTCCCCTACCACTAAGTTATCCATCTGATCTTCCTTTCATCTGTAGATAGCTCACTCTTGACCATGATGATAGCCAGAGATAAGCTCCTAAGTAATGGTATAAGCTTCAGGAAATAGGTTCGCATAGATCTATTAGACAATATCCGCACAGACTAAATACAAAAACTAGCCCAAAACTTAGCCCACAAAGCCCATGGATTGGCATACTTAAACTTACCTGTGCATACTAGTACAAACAAGTCCGCACGAACTTGTTAATAGAAAAAGCCTTCCAGAAGAAAATTCTTCTTATTTAGGTTAGGATTCAGAATCCCATTAGGATTTTGACCTCTTTCTGAATGAGAAAAAAAACCTTAAAACCTAAGCCTATAAATATTTCTCTTGTCCTAAAGGAAAAGGAGGCTGAAAAATCTATTCTCCCAGCACGTACATCATATTCCAACATTCAGAATAAAATCTTAAACAAAAATACATCCATTCGACCCGCTAGCTTGACAATAAGTACTTAGGACCCTATTTTTCATGTGTTCGTCTTCAATTACCAAGAGATTACCCCAACTTTAGAAGAGTTCGCTGCTATTTTGGACTATAAAATCACTCCAGACGATCTCTTAGCCTTGCCTTCTTTTGAGGACCATTATCCTATGGATATTGTCCTTTCTTTAGGCCTTTCTCCCATTATGGCTCAAAATGTGGTGCCAGGTGTTGGCCCAATTTCCTTGTGAACAATTTTAAACCATGCTCACTAGTTTCTTGTAAATTCTATGGAATGGGTAAAATACATACTGCTATGTATCCTTGGCAATTGGCTTGTGGTTACTTATAAGGATGAGTTCTATGATTTTAAGACTCTTTAACTTTTGACTAAAATATGCTCTGGCTACAACCCTTTTGGCATTTTCCTGGCTAAAACCATTCGAGGATTAGATGCTCTGAAGAAAGGGGACATTGATTTTATCGTCGGGAGTCCACTCCTCTTACAGGTATGCTTAGAAAGCCCATCATGGGTCTTCCCTCTAACTTTTATTTTCTTTTAACCCTAATTTTTGCCTAGAATGCCTGTAAAGGTTTTTGCACTAGCGGGTTTGCCTAATTTTTGCTTAGATGATTCTTTACGGATTTTCCAACCTAACGGCCCTTTTTTATAGATTTGGCTACAAGAGAAATTGGGTTACTTGTTCCTCCACTCGAAAGGCTTTGAGTGAAATATGCCCTAAACCATCATTGTGAGAAAACGCTCGTAATAAGGCGTGATTTGTGTGAATAGTGGGCTATATGGCTTGGTACTATTGTCACAATATGATGGAGATGTCCTTGGTGAAATATCACTCATTTTTCTCTCTCCTACTATGCTAGCTATGTTCCCTTGATTGGATTAAGGCATGCTACCTTTTATATTCCCTCTCGAGTTCAACATCAATTCAGCTTACTAAGAAGGATCCCTTCTGAGTCTTTGGGATTTCAAGGTGGACTTCTAACACAACACTTTTTATCTTCCTTTCCTGAGTTATGAAAACAACATGCCATCCTGAGAAATGTACCTGATCATACAACTGGCACCATTAATGTTGACGACTATTACAAAGAACAGATTTTAAGTACAGCTAAAGACAATAGAACATTAATGTTGAAAAGAAAAAGTGAAATTAATACTTTTGACTTCAAAAAAAGACAACGCATGTCGAATTCAATTACTTGCATGACATTTCTCAATCTTAATGGAAATTTTGC
>CANXYI011629820.1:0-10442 GCA_948208565.1 Hura crepitans
GTAATTTACCCTTAAGTTACATTTTAGGCATAAACCACACAAGTCATCATAACTTTGCCCATTGTCACAAAATGTAACATAATGGTGAAATAATTATAATTACTATTTAAAATGGATAACGACCCATTAGTTAGACACTAACTGGATAGGTTAACCAGTCAACTAAGGGATAAAGCAACTGTTAGGTAGTCAGTCTTTCTAGGGCCCACTGCCATGTATTGATTGTGGCAGGTGCAGCTGCCGACGTTCTATGGTGAATCCTACACTGTTGGTGATTTGTTAGCAGATATTGAGAGTGGTCTACAGATGGGTCCCTAAGTATCCACCCTTTGTGCTAATTGATATATTCACAGATATTGTGAGTGGACTACAGACGGGTCCCTATTATCTATTAGTCTGATATTAGGAGTGGTCTATAGATAGGTCCCTAAGTATCGGGGGAGGTAGGTGTAGCTACATAGGCCTTTAAAGTGGGCCACTGCACAGGATGTATCTAGTTGTCTGGTGTCTTAAAGCGTAGTCTGTCTAGTATAGGCCTTTAATGAAATAAATTGATCTAAAATGACAGATAAGTAAATTGAACTAAATAAGTGAATGGACTTAAAATAGTTAGGGTCACTTGCTATGTGTGGAACATGACATGTTGCATGCTTACATGATTAGACATACTATGTTTGGTTTATTCCACCACTAAGTGTCTTACTCAACGTGTTGGTGTTCTGATGAACAGGCTATAAATAAAGCGATGGTCGACATCAGACGTTGTCACCAGCGTAGCTGAATTGAGCCCTTGGTACTTTTGGTTTTCCTTTTCTAATTCTGTATATAGATGCACTCATGTATATAAATGGTTTGGGTTATGGGATAGTTGTACAGCTGAATTATAAACAGAATGTCTGTACAATTTTTGGCTTGTTAATGAATATCTACTTCTGCATGCTTATGTGCAGATGGGTCTACGACCCTGTGAATTGTGAAATGAGTCTATTATTATGTTGTCGACTGTGATCTAAGGGACCAGAGGGTCCAAGTTAGAGATGTGTTGATAAAATGAAATTTGAAGTGTATTTCATTACTGGTTTAATTAGGGTTAGTTGTCAGGGCAGCCGTTATGCTGCCTAATTTTCCATGATGGTTTGGTAAAGCCTGATAGGAGTTTTAACGGACTAAAATAGATAGTAATAGAGGAATAAATAATCAAAATTGGCCTAAGGGCTTGTTTGGTCAAACTTAGTCAAACATGGGTAGAAGGTAAATGAAAGGCCCCTGGGGAAATCCTTGGATGGCTGACCTCAGCGAAAAGTGGCACACATTGCCCGTTTCACATAGAAATGGGTAAGGGGTGTTATAGGTCTAGAATGAGGACCCCTGCATAAGATCTAAAATGGGTGACCGTTTGTACATATTGAGATTTATGATGGGTGTAGCCATCGAGGTCTAAAATGTGTGCCACTGCACAAGCTTAGATCCAATTTTCTAGTGTTAAAAGTCTCGTCTTTTAGATATGGACCATTTATTGAAATAATAAATATGACTGATTAAATAGAATACAGATAAACAAAATGATAAAGATAAAAAGGAGACCTAATACACATGAATTACATATAATGATACTATGTTAATGATTGACCATAATGCCTGTTTAGCCATGACAGTAATGGCATGCTTGCTTGACGTATGACATATGAGATGACATGATACATGAGAGTATTAGGGGTTGATTCTAATTCGGTATTTCTATGCTACTTAAGGCTAATAAGTGCTTTCCTTATAATAAGACAAGATAAGCTAACACCCGCCTCTTTCTGGTGAAAAAGCTATTGAGAGCGATGCTCCACCCACCATCCAGTAGCCTACTAGGTTAGAGACTACATGCCTAGTTATGCTATCATCTAACTCTTACATAGGTACATCCATATCTACCCCTCTTGCAGTAGATGGTAGACCTGCTCAAGTTGCACCACCACCAGCACTTGTACCACCTTTATAGCTCTAAGCCTTAAAAAACTTATCTAGAGAGAATGGAAAAGATAAGGGCTAAAGACTTCTTAGGCACTCGGGTAGATGATTCCTCTAAAGTAGAGTACTAGTTGGAAAAAACCATCAGGATGCTATAGCAGTTGTAGTGCTTACTAGAGGAGAACTTGATTTATGCTACTTCACTGCTATAAGAGGATGCCTTTCATTGGTGGGAGATTATTGTAGAGTATAAGGCTATAGAGGAGAGAACATGGGACTTTTTCCTAAATGGATTTAGAAAGAGGTATATTTCTGAGGCATACATTGATAAGAGGAAATATGAATTCTTAGACTTAAAGTAAGGGAAGAAGATAGTGTCTGAGTATGAGAAAGATTTTGCTAAGCTAAGAAGGTATGCCAAGGAGTTTGTCCCAATTGAAGCGAAGAGATGTAAGAGGTTTAAGAAAGCCCTCAATATTGAGATCCAAGTTCAGATAGCTACTTTAAAGGTCAGGGAGTTTGCTTCATTAGTTGTAGTTGCCTATGATATAAAGGGGCTATTAAAAGAGAGAAAATAGACTTAGTAGTGGAAGAGGTCTTTTGTCTAGGGATAAACTAGTTCAGCTCCAGAGGCAAGGAAGAGGCAAAATAGAGGATAGATATCCCAACTACCACAGAGATAGGGACAAATGCAAAAATTAGGATAGGGTTTGTAGTACAGACCTAGATAGTAGCAAGCGACTAGTGCCCCTATCTTTATAGATAGAAGTGGCCTATCGAGATGTGGCACTTGTGAAGGATGAGATGGAGGAGCCTGTTGGAAGACTTGCCTTATTGCATACTTTATGTCTAAGTCTAGAGACCACTTGTAGAGAGACTGCCCTAGGAATTTATAAGGTAGCACCTAGATACAAACATCTTTACCCACTCCTTCTAGGAGTCAGAGAGAGGCCAGGAGTGAGAGAGATAGCCCTAGTTAGAGGTGCAGATCTAAAGCTCGATCCTCGATGAGGCAATATGTAATTCGAGCCAGAGAAGAGACTAATTCTTTAGAGGCTATAGTGAGTACATTCTCTTTGCTTGAGTAACCTATTTTAGCTTTGATTAATTTGGGATTAACAAACTCTTACATCTCCACTGCATGAGCATAGGTAGGGGGTTAAAACCAGAATCCACAGATATAGATATTTTGGTTAACAACCCAATTAGGAAATAATTGATAGTTAATAAAATGTATATAGATTTTCTTTTAGTTGCCCAAGGATATGTATTTTTTATGGATCTCATTGAGCTCCCATTCAATGAGTTTGATATCATCTTAGGGATAGACTGGCTATCTAGACATAAAGTGGTAGTGGACTGTAAGTAGAAGAAGCTTTCTCTTAAACTCTAAAGTGGAATAGTGGTAATTATACATGTTATGAGAGATATCTCTACTAACATTGCTTTAGCTACTACTACTAGATGATTAATATAAAAGGGATATGAGGTTTATCCAACCGAAGTTGTTAATACTTAAAAGGTCGAGTTAATCCATGAGTAAATACATGTAATGTCAAATTTCCCAGATGTGTTCCCTATTTAACTATTAGGATTACCACCACAATGAGAGATTGACTTTGAGATTGAGGTATACCTAGGCATTACACCAATATCCATAGCTTTATACCATATGGCATCTACAGAATTAAAGGAGTTAAAGATGCAACTACAGGTGTTACTAGATAAGGGATTTATCAAGCTGAGTGTTAGCACCAATATTGTTTAAGAAGAAAAATGATAGTTCACTCTGATTATACATTGACTATAGATAATTGAATAAGGTGAAGGTTAAGAATAAATTTCCCTTGCCTAGAATTAATGATTATTTTAACCAACTACGAGGAGGTGGTGTGTTTTCTATGATCAACTTGAGATTAGGCTACCACCAGCTAAGAATTAGAGTCTGACATTCTTAAAATAGCTTTTCACATGAGGTGTAGCGATAATGAATTTCTAGTAAAGCTATTTGGGCTTACTAATGCCTCAGCAACATTCATTGACTTAATGAATCAAATTTTTAAGCCATACTTGGATCAATTTGTAATGCTATTCATCGATGACTTCTTAATATACTCAAAGACTAAAGAGGATCATGAACATCATTTAAGGCTAGTATTATAGACCTTAAAAGATAAACAACTTTATGCTAAGCTAAGTAAATGTGAGTTTTGGTTGAATGAGGTAACTCTTTTAGGCCATATTACTTTAGCTGAAGGCATCAGAGTTAATCCTAATAAAGCCAAGGTAGTGCTATAGTGGAAGCCTTCTAGTAAATTGACTAAGGTTTAAAGTTTCCTTAGATTGGCTAGCTATTACAGAAGTTTTATGAAGGGTTTCTCTATGATTACAACCCTAATGATAAGATTGTTATAGAAGGATGTCAAGTTTGTGTGGAATGATAAATGCTAAGCTAGTTTTGACAAGTTGAAGGGTATATTGACTAAGGCTCTTATCCTTACCCAACCTAAATAAGGAAAAGAATTCATGGTCTACAATGATGCTTTCCATAATGGGCTTAGGTATGTGTTGATGCAAGAAGGCAAGGTAGTACCATATACATCTAAATAGTTGAAACCCCAGAAGAAAAACTACCCTACACATGACTTGGAGCTAGCTATTATTACCTTTATTTTGAAAGTGTGCAAACACTATTTGTATAATGAGAGATGCTATATTACATAGACTATAAAAGCCTCAAGTATCTCCCCACTCAGAAAGAACTGAACATGAACGACAGTGGCTGTAGCTAATAAATGATTCCAACTATTTAATTGACTACCACACAAAAAAGGTGAATATGGTAGTAGATGCCCTGAGTTAGAAATTCATAGGAGCCATAAGAATAATGAATGCCAAGCTTTTATTGTGGAGATGATGGAACTCTTTTATTTGAACTACAAGTGAAACCTAGCTTGAGCCTATAGGTGAAAGAAGCCCAGATGTTAGATGAACAGCTAATACAAATTATAAGAAATGTCAAAGAAGGGAAGGCTCTAGAATTTGAGTTCAAGATATATGGATGCTTGTATTATCATGATCAATTATGTATGCTAGATGTAAAAGCAATTAAAAAGTAGATCCTGCTAGAAGCTCATGAGATCCCTTATGCCATGCATCTAAGGAGTACAAAGATGTACTTGGATTTGAAGCCCTATTACTGATGGCCATGAATGAAAAAGGATGTCACTAAACACATGGCTAATTGTCTAACATACCAACAAGTAAAAGTAGAACATCAAGTTCCTTCTAGATTGCTCTACCTTAAAGCAATTCTAGAATGAAAATGGGATGAGGTAAACATAGACTTCATGATGGGATTGCCAATGACCAAGAATAAATGTGATGTTATGTGGGTAATAGTTGATAAATTGACAAAGACAACCCATTTTATTCTTATGAGGCTGGATTATTCCAATGAGAAGTTACCTCAACTATATATTAATGAGATTGTGAGACTTCATGGAGTGCTAGTTTCCATCATTTAATATAGGGACCCAAGGTTCACTTAGAAATTCTAGCAAAAGCTACATAAGGCTTTGCATACTTAATTGACTTCAAGCATAACATTCCACCTGCAGAAAGATAGGTAAATAGAATGAGTAATTCAAATACTTGAAGATATGCTACACAATTGTGCAATTGAGTTCAAAGGGATTTGGGATCATTACTTGCCTTTTTGTGGAGTTTGCATATAACAATAGCCACTAAGCTAGCTTTGGCATGGTACCATATGATCGGAGAAAGTGTATAACTCCTCTGTGCTGGAGTGACCTGAGTGAGAATAAACTAATGGGACTAAACCTCACTAAATATGCCAAAGACAAAGTGAGAATTATTAGAGACAAGTTAATGGTAGCCAAAAATAGACATAAATCTTATACAGATTTAAAGTGAAAGGACATTGAATATGTGACACCCCTTACTCGGTCTAGTCACTAACCAGTCACTATACTCGACTAAAGTGTGCACACATAACATGTTACCTAACCTCAACTTATTCTACATTATTATTTAAAACACTTTATTGAGTAAGAGAAACATATACAAATATGGGTTTTCAAAAACTTTTCAAAATCGAGTTACATATTCAAAAATTAGGAATCCTCGTGCCAAAATTTTGGCGACATAACGACTGTACCAGGCACTATCCTAAATTTTGAAAAGTAACCTATAATCAAGAAAAATACTTCTATAATATTTCACATTCATTCCATATCTCCGTGATCCTTCTGATCACTCCACAACATCATCATCAATAACACACAGTCTTAACCTTAAAAAGAGACATCAATTATGCATACATCGGTTAAAACATTTTTAAATACAGTTACAAAACCATTTACAATTTACAAACTACAACATGCTATGGCTTAGGCCCAAGACTAATTACATCTAACATAAGAGTGCATTACTATTGTCTATACATCTCATAATTTAATTACATACAACAAAATATACTAAAAGAGTAATCGTCTCTTATTTGTTTGGATGTTCCGAGACTTAGGCTCAATTGTTCTCTTTACCTACGCATCACAAATAAAATGATGCGCTAAGCGAATTGCTTAGTGGTGTAATTGAAATAACTATTGCATGCAGTTATTAAAACATATCCATTCTAATAATGCATGATAACATTAAATTTACTTATGATAGTAGAAATATAATTCATATCATATACATGCACCACTATCATAAAGAAACTAGCATGCTTAATGGCACAATGATATGTAATACACTTCTAATCACATATACATACTATCCATGAACATTAGTAATGCAATTGTTATATATTCAATAACATTCATCCTTCACATACTGTAAATTGTATAGTGTATGTAAAAGACCATTCTACCCCTTTTATGTTCGTAAGATTGTTTTTATTTTGCCCATGTTAAAAAGAACATAAAACCTAATGATAACGAGATCATTATGTGCAGCGGCCCATATTTTGGACTTGAATGGCTATTGCATCAGGGTAGACTCGTGCAGTAGCCTCATAGGACCTAAATGGTGGCTGCACCTATGTAGAAACAAAATATCATCAAATACAGGTTTTTGAGTTAAACTATGAGTGGACCTATAACCGATATCAACCACCAAAGTGCCTAGCAGCTGCTATCTATCCCTAGTTGACTGGTCAACCTATTCATCTCTAGGTTGTTACTTATACAGGCTATTTTAATATTTTATTATTTTCACTATCACACTTTAATTTAATTTACTCATCTAAATCTTGGAAATCAACACAATTTAATCCATCAGGAATATTGTGTTATTTCCCCTCTTTTATAGGTGATTAAGTATAATTTCAGATGGCTTAATCACTCACATATTTTATAACTTGCTTACATGCACATTCTTGCATCAAAATATTCATTTGCTCACTTGTAAGCACATACCATAAATTTTATGCTCATAATAAGGCTTATACATTCATTGAAAATAATTAGGCCATTTCGGCTACTGTGTACACATCCACATTTCAAAACATGTTTCAAATCACAATTTTTTTTTTATCATTTTCTTATCAAGCTATATTAATGGTTAAATTATTTGACCCATTCGGCCATAAACACTACAAGCAACAAATTATGGCCTTCAATTAATATTACTTCAACCTTGCATTTTCTATATCTCTTCATACTAATAATTTCACAAGCTTAACATAACTCATATGATGTGTAATTCATGCATTCATGCATAAATGACAAGTTCATAATCTAGTTGTCTCATACATGACTATATTATACTTTATGTATCACCTAATCAATTTCATACACTAAAACAATTACAATTTACCAAATCATACTTATTTAGGCACATTACATGGCCTATAACCATACACATAACCAAATGGCCTTTTGACCATAGGCCATACTCACACATTCATATGTACATTGGTGCAACACAATGCTACTCAATTATATCTCATACCTCTCAATTTATATTCCATCATTTGATGACATTATCTAATGAATTTCACATATACATCACAATACACACACAAGGCCATTCAGCCATTCATACACACACACACACACACACACACACATAACACCAATTCATCCATTATATATTATACATTCACAATTTACAAATTAATTTTCCATTTTCATAACAAATATCCATTTACACACATATATACATATTTACATTTAAGCATGTCATAAATGCACTAGTTAGGTCAATTACACATACCTAGCATCCTCAAAATACTCTATGAAGCCTGACTAAACCTTTATTTTACCCTTATTGCGAATCCTCTCTAATTCGATAACTACCCATTACAAAATCGATTTAGAAAAATTAGTATAAATTCATATAATAACCAAAAATTACAAATGACCACATTTTTTGACTCTTGGGCACCTATAGATTAAAAGAAAAATATTGGTTTTTGAAAATTCTTATCCAAATGAAAAAGTGGCACTATTCACCCAACTTATTTTCGAGCAATTTCTTTCAATTTCCTTTGGTAATTTCGCTCAAATATGCTTCCAAAGACCGTGGGGAGGATGGGTTCTTACTCGAGTGTGGAGAATGGTAGCTTCATGGAGGAGAAATGGCATAAAATAGAGGAAGTCCTCTTTAGTGGCTGATGGCATTAAGAGAGGTGAGGGAGAGAGTGATTTGTTTTACAGGTTGACCAAATTATAAGACATTTGACCATATATATAGCAATTGGAAAAATCCTTTTTACATGCATTTCTTTAAGTTTTTCTCCCTTATTTATAACCCTCATTAATCTTATTTGACCATTAAAAATTAAATTAATTAAAGCCCCACACACTCTAAAAATTGAAGCTCAAAAAATGAACAAAACCGAATTAAAATGCCATTTTTATGTCTCCCGATATTCAAATAAAAAACTTCCTGACCTCTAAAAAATTTTGATTCCAGTGCCATTAGGCTAGTTAGAATTTTTGAGTATTTGGTCATATAAGTCCCATAATTTTTTGAGCAACTTTGAGAATATTTTACGATTCAACTTTGCTTTGGTGATTATTCATAAGAAACTACCGTAAAACTTTCTTAGCATTTTTAACCAACCAAATGATTTCTGATTGATTTCAAACTTTTTCCAAAATTATTTTATGATTAATACTTTCATTCGATAGCTTCAATATATCCCGAGTCTCTAGAACACTATTCAAAAAGTCAGGATATTTAGGTCATTGCATGCACATGTCTGTGTTCATCTTTTGCACAAAATTTTCTTTTATGTATTACTTTCGTAGTACCTAACTCAAACATAGTTATATTGGTAACATATCACACATTTTACACCCATTTTGAGGCCTCATTAATTTTGGCCACACACACACATATAGTATAATTCTTGTATCGACAATTTCAAGCTTACTTACACTAGTCACTCAATTACCTAACACCTTACACAAGTGTAGGCCAAGATTTAAGTTAACTGATCTTAAGCATCAATATACCTATACATGAAACCATTTGGCCTCAATTCCAAATTCACATTCAATAATATAATTACCTTATTTAGCACATATTAAACATTCATATTACAATCATAAATTACCAAATTCAGTTACACATTAATTATAACATTATCATGTATAACTAACTCATGATTAAAGCGCTTAAAACATAAAGGCTAACTAGCTTCATCATTCAGCCACACGAAGAGCACACATACACAACACCCAATTCTTCATTTGGCATATCCTTAGGCATTCATACAACATCTTTTCACAACCTATATCAATTTCATACCAATATTCATACATATTTGCATTTGATACACTTAACATACACACTTTTATGATGTGACACATGTAAATGACATATTTTACTAAATAAACTTACAAAAGAGAGTCAATTATGCCATTAGAAACTTGTTAAACCTTTTCCTTGCCTTTTCCCTTGCTTAGCTCTCCTTTGTTTATAGACATAACACATAGCACACTTTAAAAATCCATAGAAAAATCCATATGCATCCAAAATTTTAATTGACTTTAGAATACTCATATAAACCTTAAAAGACATCTTGGAAAAATATCAAACCTCATAAAAACTCACTTACCCAAGATGGTGACATTATTCACCTAAACCTTCTTCTTTAAAATTCTTCAAATCCTTCCTTACTTTCTTGGAATAATCTTTATCTAGAGGCTTGGGGGTATCATGAATTAAAGATTAGATGTGTAATTGAGGGAGCTAATTGGAGGAAAAAGAAGAAAAAATTGGGGAGGCCATGAAGAGGAAGCCTTCGACTTTAATAGGGGAAAAGGAAGGCGATACTATTCATATATTGACCAAAATAAAAAACTTTGACCCCCTTTTATAGGTAATTCCAACTAAGGGCCGAGATCTTTCCCTTTCTAATCCAATGGCTCCTTTTATCACCATTTCCATTTCCCTCCTTTTACATTTATTCCTTTTAATTAAAACCTCAATTAACATTCTTTATGGTC
>CANXYI011629828.1:0-10846 GCA_948208565.1 Hura crepitans
TAAACAGTAGTCCTCGACTCGAAATGAATTATTAGTTCTACTAAAATTTTTATTTCATTCATTTTGACCACTTTTAGGCCAGTTAGTTTTTCGGTCAATACGCTAGTCATCGGACTCAGGATGATAACCCACACTGCAGTGAACATCACTCGAGCCCAAATAACATTGTTCATAAGACCTTGGCATATGGGCATTATAGTGGTAGTATAGATAACTATCTCTCTTGATCTCATACTCTGTAGGCTTCCCCTCTTTGATAGCACTTATCACACTTATCAGCTTACGATCATTATTTTGGGAATTTTTCACTTGTTGCAATAGACTAGGCTTCGCTTGCAACTTGGCCAAAAGAGAATTATCCATAAGCTTTAACTTGACATTCATGGCCCTTATGGCTAACATAAACTTCCTGCTAAGAGCATCTACAACTAAATTAGCTTTCTCTAAATGATAATTAATCAAGTAATCATATTCCTTGAATAATTCCATTTGGGATCTTTGCCTGAAGTTCAGCTCCTTTTATTTAAGAACATACTTTAAAATCTTGTGATTCATATAAACATAACACTTTTCTCTATAAAGAAAGTGCCTCTAAATCTTTAGAGCAAAAAGAATAGTTGCAAGCTTTAAACCATGAGTAGGGTAGTTCTTCTCATGCGACTTGAGTTGTCTTGAAGCATATGCAACAACCTTACCCTCTTGCATAAGAAGACACCCTAAACCATTATGAGATGTATGTCTATAAATGTTGAAATCCTTCCCTGTCACTACTGTATAAGGAAATAGGCCTCTGTCAAAATAATCTTCATCTTGTCAAAACTCTCATGACATTTGTAATCCCAAACAAACTTAACATCTTTCCTTTACAAGCGAGTCATAGGTGCTGTAAACAAAGAAAACCACTTGACAAACCATTTATAGTAACCCATAAACCCTAGGAAGCTTCTTATCTCTATTGTGTTCCTAGGTAGTTTCCATTCCATATCAATTTTAATCTTGCTAGGATCAATCCATATACCTTTGGCATAAGCTATATGTCCTAAGAAAGACACCTTATTAAGCCAAAATTCACATTTGTTGAGCTTGGCATAGAGCTTCTTATCTCTTAATACCTGAAGAACTTTTCTCAAATGTTGTTCATGCTCTTCTTCACTCTTGGAATACACCAAAATATCATCAATAAAGTCTACCATAAACTAATCGAAGAAAGGTTGAAAGACATGGTTTATAAGATCTATAAAACCTTCAATTGGTAAGCCTAAATGGCATCACCAAAAGCTCATAATGGTGATAAATATGTCCTGAAAGTAGTCTTAGCCATATTTGCCTCTTTAATCCTTAACTGTTAATAACCACATCTCAAGTCAATTTAGAAAACACCCCAATTGCTCTAAGCTAATCAAATAAATCATCAATTTGTGGTAGAGGATACTTGTTCTTGATGGTCACTTTATTCAGTTATTGGTAATCTTCACATAATCAAAGAAAACCATCCTTTTTCTTAACGAACAAAATTGGTGCTCCCAAAAGAGATACACTTGGCCTTATAAAACCCTTGTTAAGTAACTCTTGTAGTTAAATCTTCAAATCTTTTAACTCTATAGGAGCTATCCTATATAGAGCTATAAATATCGGTGCAGTGTCAAGTAAAACCTCTATATTGAACTTGAGTTGCTATTCAAGTGGTAAACTAGGCAACTCTTCTAGAAAAACATCCATATACTCCGACACCACTAGTATAAGACTTGTATCTAGCTCTTCTTTACTAGTATCAAACACATGAGCTAAGAAAGCTTGATTGCCTTTTCTCAATATTTGCCTAGCCATAATAGCCACTATAACATTGGACAAAAAGTCCATCCTCTCACCAACAGTTGTGATTTCTACTCCATCATTAGCATTAAAAGTTATTTGCTTCTATCCATAATCCATAACTAATTGATATTTAGACAACTAATCTATGCCTAAGATCAAATCAAACTCATTGAAAGGTAGCTCAATGAGATTAACTAAAAACTTGTGTCCTTATATTGTCAAGGGACACCCTTTATGCACCTTGTTCACAAAAACATGATGACCTATAAGGTTGCTAACCATAACTTCTATGTCAAGGATTTTTTATGCTAAACCCTAGTCTTATGCCTATGTAGTGCATATATAAAAGTGTGTAGACCTTAGATCAATCAATGCTAAAGTAGGAGAATCAAAGAGAAGAAAGGTATATGCTATCACATTAGGCAAATCTATCTCTTCTCTAGCTCGGATGCCATACTGCCTAACAGGTGCTCTAGGCTCTACTCTACTCTCAACCTTGACTCCCTGAGTACCTATTGTCTTCTCTTCTCGATCCCCTCTTTAACATCTAGCAATAATAGGTCTAAATCCTTATCAACCATTAAGTTGATTTAGGAAATCTTTAATGAAAGGATCTATTAAGCCACACTCAAAATAGTCTCCTGGTTTAGATCTCTAATAGTCCCCTCTATGTTTTCATATGGCATGTCTCACACTTGGGTAACTGATTACTCTGAGTTTGTGCATATTAGAGCACTAACAACTTGGGATTATTGCTGCTTTACTTTACTTTGAGCCTCTTGTCCTTATTTCTGTGACTAACCTTGCCTCTGGATTTGCTATGATGCCCTAGACTGACTTCCCTTAAACTTCTTATTTATATGTGTAGACACTTTACTCTTGACCCATGATGATAGCTAGAGATAGGCTCCTAAACAATGGCACAAGCCCTTAGGACACAGGTTCGCATGAACTTATTACACAATGTTTGTATGGACTAAATACAAAATAGGCCCAATACTTAGCCTACAAAGCCCATCAACTGGCATACTTAAACTTACTCTGTGTAAACTAGTATGAATAAGTCCACATGGACTTGTTGAGGGAAAAAGACTTCTAGAAGTTGAATTCATCCTATTTAAAACTAGGATTTAGAATCCCAATAGGATTCTAATCTCCTTCTGAATGGGAAAAGCTTAAACCTAAGGATATAAATATTTCTTTAAAACTAAGAGAAAAGTAGGCTAAAAAAAAGGGATTCCTCTGACACAAACATCACATTCCAGAGAAAAATCCAGAATAAAAATATATTCACTTGACCCATTAGCCTCATAAAAATATTTCTTCCTAAGCTTCTATACTCTTGTGTCATTGCTTGGAGAGTACATTCATTTAGGTAATACTTGAGGTCTATTATATCCTTCATGTTGTTTTCATAGGCCCATGATTTCTAAAGGTTGGTTGTAAGTGAGGCAATACCTTGTTATTCTCACTTTAGATTACAAGTAGGCCATTGTTATAAGAGGGTTTACATTGTAATATTCATCATTATCATGTTATGTCTATTCTATTATGCTAATTTGAATTAAATGAATTTAATTATGTATGTGATGAAGTTCGCACAGACTTAGCATGATAAGGTCTGCACAGACTTATATTTCTTATATGAATATGATGAATTAGTCTACATGGACTTATATCCAATAAGCATGACCTTGTATTTTAGATGTCTTATTACAAGCTATATGATTTTGTTTGTCATAATGTTAACATTGATTATGTCATGCATGAAACTATATGTTGGCATGTGAGGAATTATCATGTGGTTCACACGGACTCCCTGCTATAAGGGTTGTAGTCCGTATGGACTTATAGGTGATAAATTGTATTACTTTTATTTAGATTGCCTTGTTTAAACAAGTAATTGTTCTTAATTCACAAGCCTTAAATATGTTTAGATATTTGCCTTTGATATGTTATCTTCATGTGCTTTTGGTTTAACATTGTCTATCTTTTGATTTGCAATCTATTTTGTTCTTTATATTGAGGAATCTAGACGGACATGACATTTCCTTGAGGATAGTCCAAATGAACTAAAGCTAGAACCATATGAAGTCTGCACAGAATAAGCAACTTTAAGGCGAGACCATTCCAATACCTTGTTTTGTTTCTTTTAGGTTATGTACTTATTATGTCTTTTGGCCAATTTTGGGTTGTAATAGTTAGTAAATAACTTGTTTTACACTCTAATTACTCCACTTTCACATTAAATGATTTTTCTACCTAATCAATTGGTGTTTTCAGAATAAAATTATTTTGAGGTTTTTCTTAATCAAAAGCCATAATAGCAAAAATATATTTTAACAAAGGCCAATCTCATAGAGATGGGAGTTTGGAAATTACTGCCAATTCCTACGAAATAACAAGTAATTGTCAGGCCATACTACAACTAATGAATGACCCACTTTCTAGATAGATAAATACCCTTGTTATATTCTTTAATTGTTGTATTTTACTTTCTTTACATGAAAAGGTGATATGGATGCTAAAATTTAATGATGCATGCTTGATTGATACAAGACTAATAAACATTACAATATACATAGATGGCATATTATTTGAGCATAAATAAGATCTAAAATTTCTAACATTTCTAGTATAAAAGATTAGAGGTCTTGGTGTAAAGGCCATGTGGCAACTCCACTCTTGTCCTCAATAAAAATATCATATTCTCTATAGTGGCGACTCCACCAAGGATTGAGAAATTTTAATATGAAAGTGCCCAAATAATATATCATCCAAATATTCTAATTTTTATTAGTCTCATATGTTGAACTCTTTTAAACTGTGTCCCTATTACCCTGGATGGTTTTGTGAACCATAACTCCATTTTTCATTAAAGAATGGGGAAATGCTAGTGTATCCATCACTCACAAGCCTCGTATCTTTAGGTATATAAAAAAGGTGAACTAATTGGTTGTTATTATCCTTGATTGAAAAGACCTGTTAAGAGGGACCTCTACTTGTGGGACCCACTAAGCCCTTCGACTAAAGTTTGAGCCCATGTAGTTAAGCTTAGCAATTTTCCCTAGGTTACATGACCTTAAGAGATTGCAATTGCATTTAATTATTGTATAGGCCTATTTTGTTTAGTCTCATTTGAAGTGGGGACAAGCCTATTATGCCTTTTATCTGGGATAGGCCTAACCTAATTTCACATCAAATAGGACATAAATATTATAGCCTACCATATTCATATGCTTTTTGAATACAAGAGGTCATTAGGCCTAATTTGGCCTATAATTAAACCTATGTGTTCCTTGATGACACCTGGGTAAGCCCACCTAGGAAAGAGAACTATTTTGACTATGTGTGTGGGTCAAATAAGGTTAGAAGGATTATTGCATGTGGTTATCCTTACTACATCATAAGCATGCATTGCATATCATGCATTATTTGCACTTTGCATTGTTCATATTGTACATGCACCACATTTAACCTTCTATTTTGATAGCCACCATTAATCTTTGACTCACTACACAATAGAAAAGAATAGGTAAGTGCCTCAATTGAGTTAGCATAGAAGTACCGCACAACTTAAGTGAGGAATAATGTTTACTAATGAATACATAACCAAAGCTATGTTCATAGAGGCAATGCCTAAAATGGAAAGAAGGATAATGGCAGTTTTTACAAATGCTCTATCCAACATACAAAATCCACAAGAGGTGGGACAAATGTCAGGTACCCATAAGGGTAAGGAAATAGTGGGTGATGCAAAGGATGACCAATCTTCAAACGATAAAGTACCATAAGTGGTTAAGGCCTACAGCAGGGTACCTCCTCCTAAGGCAATAGAGAGTGACTAGCTAAAAAAGTTCAATGAGAAAGTAGAGGCTATGTCTTGATTAGTGACTAGGGTCAAAGACATTGACTTGGATGACATCAATCTAAGCCCTGACTACTCCATACCCCATAAGTTCAAGATGGTCAACCTTGGCAAATTTGATGGAACCTCTGATCCTCGCACTTACTTGAAGCAGTATGTTATAGCTATAAGAGCCACCTATCTAATAAAAGAACAAATTGTAAGCCTATTTAGCATGTCTCTTATAGACCAAGCTCTCGATTGGTATCATTACTAAGAAAAGAGGGTTAAAGAAGATTGGAATGAGTTGGCAAGGGCATTAACAAGTAATATGCTAATAATGCAAGTGTGGAGATCACTTTAAAGGATCTGGAGCTAATAAAACAAAAGCTAAATAAAATTTTTTCTAACTATCTATAAAAGTGGAGGGAGAAAATACTAAATATGAGAAATAAGTTGAAGGACATCAACTAGATTAAGATGTTCATCAAGAACACCAACAGTTATATGAATAGTGAGCACACTATTAAGGGCATTACTACTTGGGAACAACTCAAAGATATCAACATTAACCTAAAAGTGAGTAACCAAAGCAAGGGATATAATAGAGCAAATAACAACCCCACTTTTGCATATGGTAATACAGGTGCCACTACCAAGACAGCTAAAGTACATGTAGTCTAAGGTCATAAGTATTCCAATTTAGGTAAGTCACTATCATGGTGTTTGAAGAAGCTCACTAAAGAGGGGAAGTTATAGCCACTTCCACATCTGCCATTTAATGGACCATTACCACTCAATCATAGGCATAATCAATATTATGCTTATCACCAATGAACTAGGCATCTCATTAATAATTGCAAACACCTCAAAAGGCCTATCCAAGATCTTATTGATTTAAAATAAAACCTAATCCTGAGGTTTCATCCAACCCATGAACTAAGCACCACACTTCTTATCTCCTTAAATTTGGACTACCTGAAGAACATGTGCTTAGAGAAATCTATAGGTTCAACCAAGCAATAGAAATAGGAGTGAAGTGAGTGAATCTATCCTTATGACTAGTTTTTGGGATAGTGAGAGTGACTATGAGACCTAAGAGAGCAAAAATTTTTGGGATGAATCCTTTGATAAGGATTTTGAAGAGGGTAAGAGAGAACAAATTTGAGTTGAGGGAGAAATAGTTGAGAGGGTAGAGAAGAACAATTGAATCCTACCTGAAAAAGAGCTTGAATCTAAAGAGGACAAGCATGAAGAGGTATTGATGTAACTAAAGAAAACCCAGGCTAACATCAGTATACGGGACTTACTGATGTCATATAAAGACCATAGGCAGAAAGTTGTTAAAGCCTTAGGTCAAGTAGCTATTTCCACAATAACTACCCTTGATAAGCTTGTACAAGTAATGAAGATAGGCAACATAGGCCTCATCACTTCCTCTAACACTGACTTACCCTTACAGGTGAGAGAGCAAAATAGGCCTCTATTTATCAAAGTTGAAGTAAAGGAAAAGAAGACAGGATGTGCCATGGTGGATGATGGATCCTCTCTATGTGTCTATCCTGCTAAAATCTTGTCTGGTTTGGGGATTAAGAAGAAAGATTTATCACCCTTAAGTATCACTATAAAAGCTTATAATGATACTAGAAGACAAGCTAAAGGGTCTTTTACAATCAAGGTACAAGTAGGGCTAGTAGTTGATGAGGTCAAATTTACTATAATAGATATTCCAACCACTTTTTTTTGTCTTATTAGGGAGGCCTTAGTTTCACAAGCTTGGGGGAGTCCTTTCCACCTTACACCAAATGATTAAATTCCCATATGAGGGCAACATCATAACCATAAAAGTTGAAGTTAACCATGTCATTTCCACCTTAGCCATTGCTTATTAGCCTTTTACTAGGTTTCATGTTATGGGTATTTATAAAGATTACTTGGATCTATCTATATCTAAGATGATGAAAAGGATGGATTTCTTCCCAGGTGCTGGTTTAGGGAAAAATATGCAAGGCATAACTAAACCTTTACAAAAGCATACTCAAAAGGATACGAGAGCATTAGGCTATAATCCAAGCAAAGAAGGAAATCCAAAAAGAGGTAGCAGTTTAGGGGATTATTTCGTCAAACAAAAAGGCATAAAGAATGATGGGACTCTAAAACCTGCCATAGTAGAGGGATGCTACAAGCCATAATTTGAGATCTTTGCCGACATTGTTAATTGGGAATTGGGCCATCTTACTCAAATTTAGTGGACTGGAGAAGTATTCCCAAAGGTGCCAGGTATCGAGGAAGTCTATCCAAGCCTCTCAAAAGATATGCTTGGTTTAGATGAAGATTCTAATTTATTTTTAGATATATTATATCTTTTTTGCCTCTTTAAGGCAAACAATTTACTTTTTAAGAAAATGAGCAATGATTTTACTTATTTGTGTGATCTTTCTCTTGATGGTAGTGTGCATACAAATGATCATTACATGAGCATTTTGGCATTAATTGCATTAAAACTAATACGTTTAATCTTAAAACAAATGAACATCCTAGAAATATATTAATTGCATATGATATTACTATCGAGTAAAGAGAAAAATTTGAGAGACTATTAAAGAAATATGAAAGAATTTTTGCCTAGAATTACTATGATATGCTGGGTATTGATCAAGAAATTATTGAGCATGCTATCCCAACATATGACCACACTATTCCAGTCTGACAAAAGCTCAAGAGAATGAGACCTGAATGGAAAAAAAGGTAAAAGAAGAGGTTGTCAAGTTATTTAAAGTGAAATTCATTGAAAAAATCATTTTCCCCACTTAGCTCGCCAATACAGTCCTAGTACCTATGAAGGATGGAAGGGTTAAGATGTGTGTAGATTATTGAGACTTAAATAAGGCATGTCTAAAGGATGATTTTCCCTTACCCCACATAAATGTATTGGTAGACAGCACAGTAATGGTAGTTATGTACTTATTTGTTAATAGGTTCTTTGGATATAATCAAACTTTTATGAAGGTGATAGACAAATGCAAAACCGCCTTTATAATAGAATGAGGCATGTATTGCTACAAGGTAATGCCTTTTAGGCTGAAGAATGCAATAGCTACCTATCAACAGATGGCCACTAAACTATTTCATGACATGATGCATAAAGAAGTTGAAGTCTATATAGATGATATGATGGTAAAATCTATTGAAAGGGAAGAAAACTTTGAAGCATTAGAAAAGTTTTTCTAAAGGTTGGACCAATTCAATATGAGGCTCAATCCTAAGAAGTGTGTCTTTGGAGTCACATCAAAAAAGCTGTTGGGATTCATAGTAAGTAAAAATGGGATTGAAGTAGATCTTGATAAGGTGAAAGCCATTCTGGACATGCCCACTCCATAGTTAGAAAAGGAGGTCAAGGGATTTCTTGGTAAAATATAATACATCAATCGGTTCATATTTAAGCTCACTTTAGTTTATGAGCCCATATTCAATTTGTTATGCAAAGGGTAGATAAAAGAGTGGAATGAAGATTGTGAGAAAGCCTTCTAATCTATCAAGCGATATTTAACCAAGCCTCATATCCTAAAACCCCCAAATCAGGAACGTCCCTAATCTTGTATCTGGCAATGGAGGAATCTTCCATAGGTGCCCTTATTGCATAGGCAGATGAAGCTAGAGTAGAAAATGTGGTTTATTACTTAAGTAAGAAATTGCTCCCCTATGAACAAAAATACATGAAAGTAGAAAAAATATGTTTAGGGGTGATTTCGGTCTCTAAGAAGTTATGTCACTACTTCTAGTCCTACAAAGTAGAGGTAATAGCAAAACATGACCCTTTTAAGTATTTACAAAATATACCCTCTTTAGTAGGTAAAATGGATTTACTTTTACAGGAATTTAACATTACCTATGTCACCAAAAAGATAATAAAATGTCGAGCCGTAGTTAAATCTTGGCATAACAATCAATCATGGAAAAGCAAAAAGAGTTTGAATTTCTAGATGAATACCTGGGGGTAATATCTCAGGAAGGATGGAAGATGTTCTTCGATGGGGTGGTCAATCAAAAAAAAGCAGGTGTTAGAGCTTTAGTCATTAGTCCAAAAGGTAAACAGATGTTCTTAGCTAGAAAATTAGAGTTTCTAGCTACTAATAATGTCATTGAATATGAAGCATGTGTCTATGATTTAGAAACTCTATACTAATTGGGAGTAAAAGTGGTAAATGTGTATGGGGATTCAATGCTTGTCATCCAACAATTAAAGGGTAATTAGGAAGTCAAAGATTAGGCAAGTATGTTAGGATACTCACAGACCTAACTGAGGGATTCAACCACTACCTTTTCCATCATATTCTTAAAGAATAGAACCAAGTAGCTGATGCCTTAGCCACCTTAATATCTATGTCAAACCTTACCAAAGTGGACCTACCTAAACCCATATACTTCATTAAGCTGAGATTCCCGACCTACACAGGTATAGTTAGCACTACAACTGAACAACTAAGCCTTGGCATACCATGGTAACATCATATCTAAACCTACCTAGAAACTTGATAATACCTAGAGACTGCAAATGAGAAAGATAAAAAGGTCCTCTAAAAGTCATCCACTCAATTTATCTCATTTCAAGGCATGTTGTATAAAAGGCAAGTAAATGGAATTCAACTCAAATGTATAGACAAATTAGAAGCTTAAAATGTGCTCAAAGAAATGTATAATAAAGTTTATGGCCCTTACATGAATGGAAAAAACCTCACCAAAAAGATAATGAGATTAAGTTATTACTAGCTAACCATGGAAACTGATTGCTATGACTTTGTCAAAAGATGTCGTAAGTGCTAGATCTACAGAAACCTATATCATTTGCCACCTAAGGACCTAACCAGTTTATCATCTCCATGGTTATTTTCCACATAAGGTATTGACATAATTAGAGAAATAAGGCCATCAGCTACTAGAGGACACAAGTTTATAGTAGTCACGATCAATTATTTCATGAAATGCTTTAAAGCTAAATCTTTTAATAAATTAAGGGCAAGACAGATGGTGAAATTTATTGAAATAATATCATTTGCAAGTATGGATTACCATAACAGGTTATCTCAAACAATGGGGGTATAGTTCCAAGGTGAGATAAGGCAGTTTTTGCAAAAATATAAGATCCAACATCACAAATCTTCTCTATATTGACCTCAAGCTAAT
>CANXYI011629835.1:0-10140 GCA_948208565.1 Hura crepitans
ATTTCAATTAATATAAAATATTTATAGTGAATTACAATGATGATTTTGGAGAAAATTTATAAAATTTTCGATGAATTTAATTAAAGGTATTCTCCGTCTTACATTCAGTTCACTTAATAATAATAATAATAATAATAATAATAATAATAATAATAAATCCTTTCAGCCCGTTAATTTCAATTTATTCTTGGAATTTGTATAGGCTCTTGAAATTGCACGATTCCACTCAAAAATAATTGTACCTCACCGTGATAATAACAAAAATATAATCACGATCATATGGCCTACTGATGGCGCAAGTCCAAGAATTTAGGCCATGTGACTAAGACACAAGTGGTTAAAATTGATAAAAATATATTGGGAACAATTATAAATTAGTCGTTAAATCTTTCTTCGACCTATTATAAAGAATTTATCAGTGGTTAGTTTATAAAATGCATTTAAATATTTATTTAACATCAATAATTGTATAATTTTTATTAATAGTATATACATTGTAAAAATATTTAGATTTAAATTTATCTTATTGCATTCTATTGCTAGAAAAATTTCATCAAAATAATTATTTCTTATTAATTTCATTATTTTATTAATTAAATTATTTTTTTAGAATTAATTAAGTTAATAGATGAGGATTATAATATAATTGGATAAAGATTATACAATTTTTATATGATAAATTAGCATTTGATAACATCATTTTTCACATAGACATTCAATTATATATTTGATTAAATTTCAATAACTTCATTCAAAAATATATACAGTCAAATTTTCTTTCCTAATTATTTGATAATAGTGTCTTATTCTCCTCATCGATTTTATGGATTGATTTCTTCAATAAATATCAAAACACTCTATTACAAAATTATATATAAGTAATGATAATTAAATCCACCGGTTATTATTAAAAATAATTGAAAACATGAATTACATTATAGAAAAAAAAACCTTAAGTAGGGGCGTACAAAAATTAAAATAAATGTAAAGTAAGATTATATAATAAATATAAATCAAGAAATGTGATGTTTCATTTGAATGTATAAGTGTTCTAAATTATGACTTTAAACGTAAAAAAAGAAAATTATTTTCAGAGAAAAAGAGAATATAGATGAAAAAAATTAAATTGAAAAAGAAACATGGAATTTACGCCCATTATTAGAGCATATGCATTTGAATAACATGGCATATTATAGGTTTTGAATTCTTGCCTTACTCTACGAACAACAAAGCTACTTGAACCAAAATTTGTAACTTTTTAATATCTACTAGAAAACATGCAGTTTAGCAACCAACTTGAAACAATTGCTAGTTAGTGACCGAATTAGTGACTGATATTATAATCAGCTATAAATAAGAGTAAAACAATATACTCAATTAAATATAGCGATGAATTAGCGATTAATTACAAAAACAAGTCTTTAAATTTTCTGAAAAAATTTGGCAAGCCTTTACGGCGATTAAATTTTTTGAGGCGATTCATTTAGTAATTAAAATTGTCCTAAAATTAATTTCAATAAGAATTTAGTACATACCAAAATTGCGTTGCTATATTAAATGAAAATTTTTTTATAGTTAATGACTGATTTTGCGACCGAAATTTGACGGTCACCAATATTGCAAGCTACATTTTTATTTTAAAATTTTAGCAACCGAATTTTTATTCTATTCGATTGCTAAAATATTTTTGTATTTTTTAAATAATATTTATTAATTTATTTTTAGCATATTATTAATTAATTTAAAATTTATTTTAATTAATATTAATATAAATAAATGGTGGTTATAATTTCATTAATAATTAATTTATAATGAAGAAATTTTAATAATTAATAGTTAATGTATTGTACTACATAAAAATAAAAGAAATTCATGCTTAATTAATTAAAAACTTAATTTTATATATCAATATTAATTGATATAATTAATAACAAACTATCATTAATCATAAATGTTAATAATATGAATGTAAATGATGTTAGACCTATTAATTTCTTACCATAACCCAAGTTCTAGTTGGACTAAAAAAAATGATGCATGACCCGATTCGAATCTTGATATGAAAAATTTAGAATTGGGTAAGGATTAACCTAAAACCCAAATGAGTTGACTAGAAATTGGAATGCATTAAGAGACATAACAACCCTAATTTCATTCATAAATTTATTTTTATTAATCATACATATTTTTTTGTGTGTTTATTTTTTATTATCAATATCAATTTGGTTTAATATGATTACTTCAAATAATATATAATTTACAATTTAATATATAATCATTATTAAATTTGATTATATTTTTTTAATGTTTAATTAAATTTGATTATTTTTTAATTTATTTATCAAATACATATGTCAATATTTTTCAGCATGAACTCGATGTGAAAAATTTAGGGTTAGGCAAGGGTCAACTTGAAATCCAAATGGATCAATCCAAAACTGACTCAAATGGACCGAATCACGTAAAAACTCGAATGAATCAATTTTTTAAAAATAATTTTTACTTGATTCAATTATTAGGATTAAAATAATTTTTTTTTAAATTTAAGTATATCGTGTATTTTTTGTAATATCATTATTACATGATTTCAATCATAATTGATATAGATCATCTTATTATTATTATTTTTAAGATATCAAATCTAATTAAAATCAATTCATGATCTTAATGTCTCATTTTTTTAAGTTATAAAGTTCGATTAAAATTAATTAATTAGTCAAATTTTATAAATTACTCTCCTTAATTGACTATAACTATCTTAGTAATATAAATAAAATTTTCAATGACCAAAAAACCCTTATAGAATACTTTCAAAAGAGATATCTAAAGGGTAAAAAAGGCATTTCATTTCCAAACTCTACCAATGCATTTCTCTCTACCTATAGCCATCTCCTTAATTTCTCCCTCCTTCTCTTCTTCTTTTTATTCTAAAAAAGAATGTGATTGGCATGATAGGGACTTAATAGTTAAAAGCTTGGGATTAAAATGAAGAGCCAATGCACAAACTAGCTTCTTGTTCATTTCATTTTGTATTTCTAGTAATTTCATTATAGTATGAGTATTTGATTTTGTATTTGGAAACCATAACAAGTTCTTTCCTGATTCCAGTCTGTTTCTTGTTTTTAATTATCAATTCATTTGATGGGTTCTTACACGAATGGTGGACATTATTTTATGATGTGTTTGTTTCAAGGCAGCTTAAAACTTGAAGAAGCTAAGTCATTTTGCTCTATTTCAAGCCAACTTAAAACTCTTTCAATCTCTGTGAGCCTTCTACTATATTTTTACCCAAAAAGAAAATCGAGACTTAGAAGCACAAAAATGGGAACTTTGATGGTGCTTACGAGATGTCTAAGTCAGGACTGCATTCAAAAATCAAAATCTCACTTTTTTGATTTGGGAAAACCGATACACTCTATCGAGATTCCTAATCATAATTTCAATGGGAATTTTCACTAACTCCAAAGCCATAAAACTCTGATATTGTAGCTCAGTTCCTAAAGTCTTTTGTGTAAGAGCGAATTTGAAGGTATTATACGCAATTTCATTAATTGGAAGATTGATGTGTTTCAAGTATAAGATACATCATTATTATTTAAGGAATTTTAATAGGCATATAGAAAAATGATTACTTTTAAGTGTAAGTTCAAGCTAAAATTTAATTTTAGTTGTTAGGTTAATTGCAGATTATTTCTAAAGGATTCTATCAACCTAGGTGATGGGTTCTTCAAAGTTCACCTTTATGTGTTTAATTTTTAATTTTTAACATTCCTATTCTTGCTACATTTTTTAATTGCTCCTATAGAGTTGCTATTTGGTTTAAGTCTTCTGCATTTTTGCTTTTCTTATCTTTTGATTTTAGAGCTAGAGATCCACTCTTAACAGGGCTAATATCAACTATTAATTCCTTTTTTTTATTCACCTTTCTTTTGAAGAGGGTTAGGAAATTGAATCATTTAATTACATTGTTGCCATTGAGGATGTGGTCATCATAAGTATGGGTGAGAAATTCATCTCATTTAAAGGCTTTATCAACTGATAGAAATTCAATTTTGTTATGTTGATGTATTTTGTAAATTCTTTTTCTACCATTTGGAAGTTGTGTTGTGTGACACCCTCTGCCAGATTCCCAAAGAAACCTTACTAGAGATGCACTTCCCACCAGGTCATCCATCTTGAAATTGCTCCAAGTTCGCACTCCTTAACCCTTACATTCTATTTATTATTTAATCATATATTACTTAACTCCTTACTCTATCCCCTAACTATTTTTATGTAAGGTATAATAGACCCAGAAAACCTTTTAATAGAGACTCAACATATTCATAAAAAATTAGGCAGTGTAATAGCTACCCAGTTGACATTCTGATTTTTTTCAACTGCAAAAGCACTTCTAATATCCTTATCATCAATCTATCTCCTTTTAGACCCTTTTGATCCCCTCAGTAACATCATCTCGTATCAATAAACACATAGGGCCTTAGGCCTAAACTGTTAGAAACCATAGAAATAAACCATTCATATAAATGTTTAGCGTATATACATACACTAGTAGCTAATAAGCCTATTGAAGCCATAACCTACAGTGTTTACATAAGTGCCTACTAACACATAATAAAAACACATAGCTATATAACCTTTACCATCTATGCTGCTACACTGTATGATCTTTGAGGTTGTACTATTAACTTTTGTAACCTGCGCATCGAAAAATTAGTATGCTGAGTATAAAACTTAGTGGTGAATCTAAGGCATTAAAAAAATGCCACATGTAGGCACTCAGATGTAATAACAGGCTATAATTGTATAAATGCAATGCAAGAATAAGATTCATACCAGTGATATTAATTCTAGTACTTAGTCTCCCAATTCATTTAATTACAGTTATGCTGCTGTGGTATTTTTAGTCAATTTAATCATTATGTGACTTGTCATTAATCAGATCTGTACATTAACTTAATTTAATTCAATAGGCCTGACTAGGTAGACTGCACTTAAAGACACTAGACTAAGAGGGAACTGAAAAGGTGTGCAGTAGCCCACATTTTGGACCTCGACTTTGCACCAGCCTAGTCTAATAATAGGACTCAGTTCATATGGACCTCCTAATACCAGACAGTGAATAGCAGGGATCAGTTCATAGACCTCTCAATATCCTAAACAAATCAATAACAAGTAACTCTGTGGATAGCAAGGATCAGTCCGTAGACCTTCTAATATCCAAATAATTATTAGTAACAACTCCAATGGATAGCAGGGATCAGTCCCTAGACCTCCCAATAACCAAATAAATCAACATTAAACATCCCCAGTGGATAGCAGGGATTAGTCCGTAGACCTCCCAATATCCAGCAAATCATTAATAAATATCTAGCAGTTGCTAATCCCTAGTTGACTGGTCAACCCATATAGTGGGTGTCTAACTAATGGGCCATATGTCCTTATTTTATGTCCATTTACATACTAATCATCATTTTATAATATTTATAATTCATTTATAGTTAGTTATGAATTTTATTCAATAGTCAAATTTTTACTTGGATAGTTACGGGTCCATTGTGGTCCTACCATACAGTTAAAGGTCATTTTTAGACATCAGTTTTAGGTCTTTTTACTATGTATGTATAAATCCAAAATTTGTCCAAATCATGCCATAAATCTAGGTCTAGTTACATGTAGTTCAAATGCCATTTATAGGTTACTTTCTAATTGGTCAATTTAGTAAGATAGTTATAGGTCCGTTTTCCATTTTCATACATTGTTATAAGCCCGTAGCCATAATTCACTAGCACCATTTCATGCCAAAACAACTTGCCAACATAGGACATATTTCATCTCACATTATACCTCTCATAATGCTATTCATATTAGCCTAAAATGCCATTTCCATTTCATCATATACATAGTTCAAATAGTAGTCCAAATTAAGTCATTTTTAGGTCACTTAGTTTATGCTTTTTAAGTTCATTTCCAAGCCATCTTACATGCCAATTCATAGCCACATTTTTCATACCAAGTGTACCATTTTACATGTCATCTTTCCATCTACAATTTCACATACTTGCCAATTTTATGTCATACATCACACGCACATAATACCATGTCAAGCATACACATCACTACGTGTCATACTTGCCATGCCTCCTCATGGCACACATACCTCTCGGCCATACATGGTTTATAGCCAATTACATGCATTTTCCCATAAGTTATCATACATACATCTCAAATATTACCATTCTAGCATATGTAGATATATATATACACCTCATACCATGCATGCCATGCCATTGAACAATCCATACATGCCTTGACCATACATCACACACACATGTACATGTATTATTTCACCAAATTCAACACCTATACTTACATTCCTATACCAACACCTAATTTCAATGATGACTTACATAACATATACACAACACACATGCCATAAACCACTCACACCTCTCAGCCACATCAAGTACCTAACCATGTCCACATTTTCTCATCAATTCAAATACACACACACAATCTACATGCCGACCATGTTAGTTCCCATCAAGTATACCATTCATACATATATTATACATGACTCACATACCAACATCCCATAAGGTATCTCTCAACCATACCATACCTTACACATAATCATGTATTCACTCAATTTCACATGCTAATCACCAATTTCAAAATCATACACATTATGTATCATCACATACACTTCATTTACATGCCGTAAGTCATGCTCATACCTCTTGGCCATTCATAGTGCCATCCATACTCATGCCTTTTCTCACCATACACATACACAAACCATTAAAGCCATAACATACACATCATATATCATTATAAACCATATGTATACATGCCACAACACCTCACACACATACACACACCCCCTCGGCCAAAAAGAGGCTACAACCTTTTATGCAATTCTTCCATTAAAACACCCCATAATTCATTCATTTATCATGGAATTAATATAAAAATAGTCTTAGTTCATTATGACACACACACTAACCACCAACACCATGAATTCCATACACCATTCTCACACACTTTACACTTGAAATAATAATGGCATGCCTCAAATACACTAAATTCACATACCTTATCACCTTTGAAGCTTTTCCTACACCGTAGCACCCTTAATCCCCTTGTTGACCATTACTTTCACTTTTTCCTACATACACATGTATATGGCTTAGAAAATTCTTAGAAATTTCCATTGACCTCCAAATGAAAATCGAAGAACATAGGCATCATTAGAATGATGAAATCCTCTAGGAAATAAAATAAAAAGGGAAGAAGAATAGTTACACACAAAGTTGGTTTTTCAAGCTCCCTTTGATGTACACTTAGGATACCTTGAATTTTCTTAAACTCCAGGCTTAGCTATGGCCTCCCAAACCTCTAAAGACTAATGCCTAACTCATCAATGGAATTTTTGGTAACAATTTGGTGTGGAATTAAGCTTGGGAACCATGGAAATGGAGGGGAGAAAGGAGGAGTGGCATCAGGTGGAGAGAGAGGAAAAATAAGAAAGAAAGTGGAGGGGTGACTGGTTTTTGCTACATGGATGCTTAGGTGGCATGAGGGGGTATTTATAGTGGGCTTGGACAGCTCGAGTGGTGACATGTGTCACCCAAGGTTCCCGAAAATGCTCGATTTCGGCTAAAACTTTGAGAAATTTTAAAAATTCATTTAGACCTCTAAAAATTATTGCTTCAATTTTAAAAGTCCTTGATTATGCCTATTTAGGGCCTCATAAAATCTTGGGTGAAAATTTCTTTGATAGGACAGTTGATCAGTTTCTCGATTTGCGTGAAAATTTTAAAATTAAAGAAAAAAAGTAAATGACCTCAAAATTTCAAAATTCCTTCACCAATGGTCTCAAGGAAATTTTTAAGCTTTAAGGTATGGTATTTTCAGGTTTGTTTGGGCACATTACAGCTCATTCTCGGCTTAAGTCCATCTGAGCTTATGGCCCACTAAATTTTGGCCTAAAATAATTTATTAATTTATTAAATCTTTAAATTAAGTCATTTTGATCATTTTATAGCCAGTCAAAGTTTTATGACCAGTACGCCCTACCTCGATCCTCGTGAAAGTGATCCAGCACTCTAGGTAAACTTTTCAAGCCTCAATGGTATTGTTCACGGAGCTTTAATTTACGAGCATTATAGTTCTTCCCCTCTTAAAAAATTTCATCCTCGAAATTGCTTGTTGTAAACAAATGTGGATATTGAGCTTTCATTTGCTCTTTAGGTTCCTACGTGGCTTCTTCTGTATTGTGGTGTTTCTAAAGAACTTTGACCAGTGGAATAGTTTTATTTTTCAACTGCTTCACTTCTTGAGTTAGAATCTATACTGGTTCTTCATTATAGCCCAGATCTAGTTGTACCTCAATGTCTATCACTAGAACTACATGGGAAGGATCTGATTTGTACCTTTTGAGCATTGAAACATGAAACACATTATGAATTTAGTGCAGCTTTCAACCTTCCTCTAATAACCTCAACTTTCTCTTCTGCATCTCTAATCAAGTCAACCCCTGAAATCTTGTTTTACCTAACTTCACTCTAGCACAAAGGAGTTCTACATCTTCTGCCATAAAGTGCCCCATAAGGTGCCATGCTTAAACTAGCTTGATAATTGTTATGGTATGCAAGTTCAGCTAAGGATAGGTACTGTTCCCAACTACTTTTAAATTTAATGGCATAGCCACGTAGCATCTCTTTTAACACCTGTATCACCGTCTCTAACTATCCATTTATTTGAGGGTGAAAGGCTATACTATAAGTCAGTCTATGCCTAGTGCTTGATGCAGTCTCTTCCAAAACCTAGAAGTGAATGGAGGGTCTCTATTTGAAATAATGGCCATTAGTATACCATAGAGTCTCACGATCTCATCTTTGTATAGTTTGGCTAGTTTCTCTAGAGAATAATCCACTTTGATAGGTATAAGGTGTATTTTCTTAGTTAATTTGTCTACAATAACCTACATAGCATCACATTTATTCCTAGTCATAGGCAGTCCCATTACAAAGTCCATTGTAACCTTTCTTACTTCCATTTTGGTATTGCTATAGGATATAGTAATCTAGAAGGAACTTGATGTTCAGTTTTTACCTGCTGGCATGTCAGACATCTAGTTACATACTCTGCTACATCTCGTTTTATACTTAACCACCAGTAATGTGGTTTCAAATCCCAATACATCTTTATACTATCAGGGTACATTGAATAAAAAGCTTCATGTGCCTCTTTTAGTATCTATAATCTCAAGTCATTTGAACTAGGTACACATAACCTACCATGGTAATATAGATATCAATCTTCACTCAGTTCAAATCCTATTGACTTCCCCTCTTTAACTTTACCCATAATTTGGGCCAGTTGCTTATCCTTACCTTGTGTCTCTTTTATCTATTGTCTAAAATCTGGTTTGATATGAAGTTTAGCTAGAATAGCATCTTCCCTTATGTATTGCAGTCTAACATTCATAGCTTTCAAGGTTACCATAAACTTCTTACTCAAAGCATCTGCCACCATATTAGCTTTCTCTAGGTGGTTGTCTATCAAATAATCATAATCTTTAATCAATTTTAACCACCTTCTTTGCCTCAAGTTTAACTCCCTTTGAGTAAAGAGATATTTCAGACTTTTTATGGTTTATGTAGATATAACATTTCTCACCTTACAAGTAATGCCTCCAAATCTTCAAAGTAAAGATAGTAGCAGCTAACTCCAGATCATGAGTAAGATAGTTCCTCTTGTGTGGTTTCAGTTGTCTTAAAGCATATGCTACCACTCTTCCTTCCTACATCAATACACCACCTAATCTATTAAGTGAGGCATCACTATATAGAACAAAGTCCTTACATGTTTAGGTTGAATTAGAATAGGAGCTTTTGTCAGCATCTTCTTTAGCTTGTCAAAACTTTTTTGACATTTTCATCCCACTTAAATTTCACATTTTTTCTGATCAATCTTATCCTAGGTGCTATAATCATAGAAAATCCTTTCATAAATCTTCTATAGTACCTAACCAAACCTAGAAAACTCTGTATCTCTATCACATTCCTTTAAGGTTCCCATTTTAATACTGCCTTAATCTTGCTGGGATCTACTCTGATATCCTTTGCTGATATT
>CANXYI011630021.1:0-12808 GCA_948208565.1 Hura crepitans
TGAGGTTAATTAGAGATGGAAGAATGGAGACTAAAAGATAGCTCATAGTTAAAATAATAAAGCCACCTATGAGATGTTAAAGGACTATTCTACAAGCTTCCTCTAGGTACAAGCCACCTATGAGAGAGCATAGGGGTTGCATCCATGGCTAGCACACTATAATCTACTACTAGAGGCACTTCTATAACACTATGTGATTTTAGTGGTAGGTGCCATGGTAGAGTGTGTTGGCATAAAATTGGTGGGTGCTTTAAGTGTAAAGCAACAAATCATAAACTTAGGGATTGCCCTAAGAGGATTGAAGAGGAAAAGAAGCTACAAAAAAAGGGGACTAGGGCTACTGCACTTTTTAGTGGAAGGCCTAGGAGATAAGAGACCACTGAGCACTTTAGTGAGGCACTTCAAAAACTCTATAGAGGTCAAAGGCTCAAGCACAAAGAGGAGGATACATATGATGTTATCATTGGTACATTTTATCTTTTTGACTCTTTAGTACATGCATTAATTGATTTGAGTTCCAATCATTCACATGTTTGTACTAATTTGACTCATAGGTAGAACTTGGAACCTAAACACCTTAAGCATGATATTTAAGTTGCTAATCTATTGGGCCATAGTGTGATTATGAACAAAGTATTTAAGAGTTATTCATTGAGACACCATGAGTAAAAGTTTATGGCTAATTTAATTGACCTACCATTTGATGAGTTTGATGTGATTTTAGGGATGGATTTGTTGTATAAACATTAAGTGATGGCTGATTTTAGGCTTAAGAGAATAACTCTTAAGGCCTTTGATAATGACGAGGATGTAGTTATTACCGGTGAAAGGTCAAATTTCTTTTCTAATGTGATATCAACTATTGTTGCTAACAAGCTAGTGAGAAGATGTCAAGCCTACTTGTCTCATGTAAGAGATACTAGTAAAATGGAACCTAGAGTTAAGGATGTACCAATTATGTGTGAGTTTCAAGATGTGTTTCTTAAGGAGTTACCTAAAGTACCACCTTAGAGAAAGGTCTAGTTTGGTATTAAGGTTCTACTTGGTGTTGTATATATGTCTATAGCACCTTATAAGATAGCACCTACTGAGTTAAAAGGAGTTAAATGTTTAGTTTTAGGAACTCTTAGATAAGATTCTATTTGTGATAAAGAAAGACAAGAATATGAGATTATGTATTGATTATAAGCAATTGAATAAGTTAACAATGAAGAATAAGTATACTCTCCCCAAGATAAATGATTTTTTTGACAAGTTAAAGGGATCAATAGTCTTTTCTATGATTTACTTGAGGTTTAGGTATTATTAGTTAAAGGTAAAAGAAGTGGATGTGCATATGAGATTTTAGTGATGCCTTATGGGTTAACTAATGTACCTCTACATTTATAGACCTTATGAATTAGAACTTTCTTCCATATTTGAACCAATTGATTGTAGTCATCATTGATGACATTTTGGTGTACTTTAAGACTAAGGAAGATTATGATAGGCCTTTGAGGTTAGTGTTATAGAAGCTGAGGGGAAAATAGGTTTAAGCCTAGTTTAGCATGTGCAATTTTTTGCTTCATGAGGTAGCTTTTCTTAGACATGTGATATTAGCTGATACTATGAGAATGGACCTTAAAATGGTTGAGGCATTAATAAATTGGAAGCCACCTAGGAATGCTACTAAGATTAAGACTTCTTTGGGTTTTGTTGGGTATTATAGATATTTTGTGAAGGATTTTTCCCTTATAGCATCTTTGTTCACTAAATTACTTTAGAAGAATCCTAATTTTCAATGGAATGATAAGTGTCAAGATAGCCTTGAGATATTTAAGGAAATGTTGACTTAAGCTCTCATTCTAACTCAACCAGAATTTAGGAAAGATTTTGTGAACTTAGGTGTGTGTTGATACAATAGGGTAAAGTAGTAGCTTATGCTTTGTGATAGCTTAAGCCTTATGAGAAAAACTATCCTACCCATAACCTTGAGTTAGCATCAATAGTGTTTACTTCAAAGATTTAGAGACATTACCTTTATGGCAAGAGGTGTTTTATTTATATAGACCATAAGAGCCTAATGTACTAGCCTGAATAAAAAGAGCTGAACTTAAGGCAAAGGCATTTGATGAAATTGCTTAAGGATTACAATTGTGTACTTAACTACCATCTTGGCAAGGTAAATGTTATAGCTAATGCCTTGAGCCAAAAATCTTTGGTAGGTATAACTCTAATGACCTTTGAGTTTATTTAGTTATGTATGTATTTTGAAGGATTTGTGATGTAATGATAGGTAAATCTTAGTATGTGAGCAATGCCACTAGGTAGGTGTGCGCCACACCTCGTAGTTGGGAGTAGGGACCTTTGAGATATGATTAGGGTTTTCTTGCTATCTTAAGGCATATATAAAGGGTAGGCTAAGGCTAACATTTTTGGATGAAATAAGGTTGTTTAAGTGTTTAATGAATTATAAGAAGAGAGATGTGAATTGTGTTCACTTGTGGGAAGTGAATAGTACTTTTCGACGCTTGAGGTTGAGTTAAGTGAACAAAATAGTAGTAAATATTATAAAATAAATTTTGGGTGAAATTTGGAAAGGAATAAAAGTCATTAAGGAAGTTAATAATGTAAGGAAAGTTTTTCCAATAATGTTAATGAATAGTAACCTAGTTCAAATTGAATGGGAAAAATACTTTCAAATTACTCAAAATAACCTAAAAAATAATGGTAAAAAATTCTAACTAAGCTAATGGTATTGGATTTGGAATTTTTTGACATTAGGAAGCCATTTAACGAAATTAATTAAGCATGCAATTATCTAATTTAAATAGTTATCCTTGAAATTAAATTCCAATTCTCTCAAGATATTGAAATCACACATTTTCATAATTATTGCCATAAATAAGGAATTAAAAATGATATCTCAACATCATAAATAAATTTTTAAAGAGAAAAGCAAGCTAGAATTAATGCCAACACTTAGATTGGTCAAGTATCTGTCATGCCACCATCCATCTCAATATATATATATATAGGCGTTTTAATTCAAATTAAAGGCTAAAAATAAGCTCCTCCTCCTTCAAATTGATGCCTCTCTCTTCTTTACCTCTCTTATTATTTTTCTTCTTTAACCACTTAAAACCCATTAATTTTAGCAAATTTCCATACTAATCAATCCTTTACCATATATTGATCACTAATTTAGGTAGCAAAAGCTAATGACAAGCTTATTAAGAGAGAATTTAATATTTATCAATAATTAGGGGAGTGAAAACTACAGACAAGCTTGTTGGGAGAGAATTTAACACTTGATGAATAGTTACACCAAACTACGTAAGTGTATAATTTAAGGATTTCTTAATTTTACCTAGTGGATTTTGATGCCAATAGATATTTTCTAGTGTCAATTCTATGTTAGCAATTGTATAATAGTTATTAGGATTTTTCTAAGGTTGGATTTGTGTATGTTTATAAAAGGTGAATGAATACTTCAAAAGGAGTGTAAAGGATTGATGCTTAAGGAGTTTTCAAAGGCTATTCAAGAATATAGTCGGTGTATTCATGGGAATATATGTATATATTTGTTGTTTCAATAATTAAAGTGTAATTTTGCTTACTTAAGTAGTTAAAGTAATGTGTGGTTATATGGGAAAGATGAATTTAATGGTATGGTAGGATTAAATGAATGTCTAACATATGATTTAGAGGTATACTAAAATGAAATGACATGTCCATAGTGATAGACTAGTGAGGCTAAATTGTATATGTGAATGGGTGTGTGTGTACATATGGATTTTATGTAATAAGTTAGCTTATAGTGTCATGTATTTAAATGAGTAAATAAATTTAAAATATTTTATTTAAAAATGAGTTGAATACTTGAGTTCAAGTGATTGTCCATATGTATGTTTCATATGAGGTGCACATATATACATGGTTTGGTGTGTGATTAAGTGAACAAAGTTACTAGTTAGGTGTTTAGAATAAGTTAAAGTGAATAATATAATGAGAAATGAAAATTTAGGGATAGTAACTCTTTAGTCAAATGGGATGTTCTATATGTATGTATGTGTATGGTGGAGGTTATGCTTCATTGAGGTATGTACAACCTTAATTAGATGTTTCAATTATGTTACGAAGTAGCAACCTTAATAAATTGATTTAGGAGGGTGAAAAGCTTAGTGACTGAATCATATAGACATAACATTGATGGATTATATATGTAACTTAGTGTGTAATTATTTTAATTATGTAAATTAAATGATATAGGGGTTAACAAATGAAACACAATTATCTTGTTTATGAGAAGAACGTGTACGACCAAATGACTAAAGAATACTAATTGTTGTGTTATGATAGATTGAAAATGATTATTGACATAAGTCTTAAATGGCTAAAGGTAGGGCAAAATTGAAGAATTCGGATTGTATAAGCCTCCAATTGAGGGTGGCTAAATGAAATGTTTTAGATTAACCCAAGTAAAGCTAAGAGCATGACTAGATTATAAGGCCAATGATAATTAACGAAAAACATGATATTAGATTGGAAAGCTAGAACAAATAAGAAGTTATGAATAAACTTTTTGACTAATGAAATGTTTGAAGTAAATGACTATGATTAATGATCAAGCATACATAGTATGAAGGTTAATAACCCATATTAATAATGTAATCTTACATGGAGGTGAGATGATTATATGATGCTTGAGTGAAATGGAATAACAATGTATGAATAATTAAATTGTGTGAGGTGATGAAAGACATAATGAAATTAAAAGAATGATAATGTACAAACATTTAATGCTCAATGATAGTATAGAGAAGAATTAATAAAAACAATAAGGCCCATATTAGTTAGATAACCTAATAGATTGGTTGACTAGTCAACTAGGGAGTTAATAGTTATTAGGATATTTCAATGTCACCTTTGGCATTAGTCCATAAGGATCACTACCTCTTTATTTTTGTCCCTCCATTTCTAAGGCCAATCAAACTAAAATATCTAAACACTTAACCTAAATCTCACTTCTCAAGTACAAAAATATGAGAAGGAAATTAAAGGAATCTTAAGTTACTCTTATTTTATTAGCCTAGAAAGAGCGAGTTGCGCACTACAAGGTAGGGGTCGCCACCTAACTAGAGTTGGAAAATTCCTTATAAGGATGAAACCAAAATGGTTTGGAACCTTACTATTATTTATACCTCAAGTTAATATAGAATTTTAGATTAAATTCATAATTTTATCTTTTTCTCATGCAATTTTCAAAATTAAAATAAAGCATTCAATCACATAGAATTATAATAAAATAGGTATATTAAGAAATATCATACTTTAAACCAAGTAATTGATTATTTTGATACTTTGGCTCTCGTATGCCAATTTTTAGAAAACAAGTTTTATTACGGTGACTATACATAAGGAAAAATCAAAACTTGTTTTATTAGGAAAACACTAATTAATTGAGTAGAAATCAATTTGCTTAATTTTTATAACGTGTAAAAATATTTCTCTACTGATGTCAACATTCATGTAAAATATAGGGAAACAATACGAATAAAATCATTTACATGGCAATTACCTAAAATACATTCTAAAATAAAAAAAGGTAAAATTTGCAAGGAAATTTCCTAAAATATATTCGAACTGAATAAAAATAAAACTAAATTCAAATTGCCTCAAATACAATCTAACTAAAAATAGTACAAAAATAATTAAAACAAAAAGAGAAAATTAGGAAGAAAAAGTTATAAAAAATAAATAAATAGAAACAAAATAATAAAATAACAACAAAATAAAGGGAGAAAAATTACAAAAGGTTAACTTCACCAAATGTTTGATAAAAGGAAAAAGATAGGTTAAATAAATCCCCAACAAATCTCATACAACATGTATGACAATGAAAAGACAATGTTAGTATGGAAGAAAAAATGGAATCAACAAAAGGACATAAAATAATTAATTAAATAAATAATGAAGAAAATAAAAAATAAATAAATAAATAAATAACATGTGAAAAGAGAAAGAATAATAATTAAATCAAAATTAAAGATGAATAACATATTAATAATGGACAAATAAGATAAAGGTGCTACATTTGACTGGTAGATGAGTACTTAAATAAAATAAGGCTATCACATTTAATTGGTAAATGGTCAACAAATAAAATAAAATACAATGCACCATGCTTGACTAGTAGATGGATGGAACAAGAAAACAAAAAAAAAGAAAGAAAAAAAAGGAGAATTTGGTCAGCCCACCATGTATAATTGCCTTTCATGAATGATCTTCAATTAACTCGAGAGAAAAAGGCCAAATAATTTTGGAAAAAACTTTTCAAATTAGAAAAATAGTGTTTAGAAAGTGTTTTTTACATTTTAAGGCTTACGCTTATTGAGAAAAGTCAAAATTTTTATAGTGACATAGGGTTTACCTTTTATACACACGAATTAAGGTAAAAATAGCCATTTTAGGGTAGCAGAAAATGGCATTTTACCACAAACGGCCTTTTGCAAAAGCGAAACACCTACTTGTCTAAAGTGGAGTCATACTCAAATTTTACTTCTTTTGCAAAATGTCACCATTTTATAGAGGTAAAATGGCAATTTTAGGAAAACTTGAAATGACTATTTTTCCCTCTAAAATAGCCATTTTGGAAGAAAACAAAATAGTCATTTTAGGAGTCGTTTTGCTCATAACAACACAAGGCTAGTAAAATGCACTTTTTTTCAATTATAAAGCATTTTTCTTTCCCCAATCCTATATACTATAAGGGATTTCGGCCTCCATACTCCCTTTACTATCAATGTTGGCCATCGACCCAAACCCTCAACCCACTACAGAAACGTTAGTTTTCTTGTAAATTAAGTAAGTCTTTGAGCTTTCAAGTTAGGTAACAGTCCATGTTCAAAAGTTAATAATGATATTAAAACTTCTGATAAAGAGATTTTCGAATAGAATGTTAACATTCCTATTTATTGGAACTTTTGTCTTTTCTTCATCATTAGGCAATCCAAACATAGAAGCCCTAGAAACCCAGTATCTATAGTTGCCCCCAACATTAGGAGATGACTATAGAGTGTCTGATAAGACCTAAAGTTTAGAAAGAAAAGGAAAAAGATGCAATGCTCATAAGTCAAGGTATTATGAATAGTACCTTTGAGGCCTAAATAGTGCTCCTCGAGAATTAGGGCACCTTAGTAAGGCTAGAAAAAGGTGTATTGGTCATAGAACTTTGATGAGCTATAAAATGGACAAAGTGAAATACTTTAAAAATTTAGCAGAATAAATAAATTATTGCAGGGCAAGACTAGTGAATAAAGACATAAAATTAGTTTTTATAAGGACAACTCTGAGATGTGCCTGGACGGATAGAAAAATACCATACCTTGAACCTTAAAAATTCCAACCTACATATTAGTGAAGGAATTTTAATTTTCTAAGACCTTCTAGTATTTGTTTAAAATTTCTTATTTTTATGTGTGAATAGTAATTAGGGTTGTCTTTGGAATTTGAGCTTGAAAATTTATGAGAATCTTAATAGGCCTAACCGAGAATTTTTAAAACTAAAATGACTATTTTTAGAGGTCTATAGAAATTAAAATGAATTTTTGATGTTTAAAAAGAAACCAAGTCAATACGGACTGTTAGATCACCACATATCATGATATGGGCCATCCATCTAACTAATATAAAAATGTTTACACATGAGAGGCTGTCACATGTTTAAACTTCTTCATCTCCCTAAAAAATCCCTAAAACTTGATGCCACTCCCACACCTTCCTCACACCATTTTTCCTTTCTCTCCCCTCTCATACACTACCAATTCTCATAAAAATTATATGCTTTGGACCCTTCATGACCCCTAAAGACATATCCGAGTGCAAATTTTGTAGAAACTTGCCTAAAAGGAGATAAATTCACTTAATGTGAATATTGCCAAAAGCTATTGTAAGTGGTCATTTTCTAAATTTTATTTTTGTTTTAGGTAGCTTAGGTGATTCTAAGAGAAACCATGCTTTTTAATTTTAAATTGGAACTTTATAGAGTTTTTGGGAATTTTTCTAAGTTGAAAATGTGTATGTTCAAGCCAAAGAGAGAGAAATGAAAGAGAAGGCCATTTAAGGCCTTAAAGTGGTGGAAAAGTATATGGAGTTGCTACAATTGATGCATGCCATATGAGTTTATATGTGTTTATATCTGTACATGTGTATGGAATTCTTAAAAGTTAGGGTTTAGCATGGAATTGATATAAATTGATGATGTAGTTATGTTTATGGCATGGAAATAATGGTGTATGCATACTTTGGGTGAGAGAAAATGAGTGTAAGTGTGTGCACTTGTAATGGCTGAAATGTGTGTGTGTGTGTGTATGTTATGGTATGTGTACATGTATATGAAATGGGATGTATGGCATTGACATGTAAATGGCATGAACACAAGGATAGGAAAATGAATAGAAGAAATAGGATGAGATAAGTAATGCTTTAAGGATTCATGACCTAAAATGTTGTGTAATATCGTCACATGAAATGGCAAAAGAAAATGTTGATTAGCATGTGGAAATAATGCCATAATTGGGATAGATGAATCAATGGTAATGTTGATGTATAATTATTGAAGAAGGAATGAGTTAATGTTTGATAGACATAATGGCATGAGAATTATGATGGCAAGAAATGACCGTATGAATAGTACTTGATACAAAAAATGAACAAATGAATAGTGACATAAGGGAAATGACCAAATGAATAGTGCTTTTACAGAAAATTACCTGTAACTAGGAAAGGTGTGTAAGTGCACCCATGTTGTACATATGGGATGTTAGTAAGGCTATAACAATTAAAAGATGATTGATAACTAAATAATAATGCTTAATTAGTAGTTAGGCATATTAGTTAGACACCCACTAGATGGGTTGACCGATCAATTAAGGAGTTAGCAGCTGCTAGATAGATTGGTCCTTCAGGGCCACTATTGTATGAAAGATATGGTTGGTGCAACCATTGAGGTTCTAATGTTAATCCTTGCACATTCAGCTATTAGAAGGTCCCATGGAGCTTATCCCTACTACCTACTGGATTGATTGTGGATATTAGGAGGTCCCACGAGGTTGATCCCTACTATCCACCAATATAATAATGGATATGATGATTGGGACATTAGGAGGTGCCATGGGGTTGATCCCTGCTATCCCCGTTGCAAATATTGGGAGGTTTATGGATTGATCTATGCTATCTACTAGTTCGATATTGGGAGGTTCCATAGAGCTAATCCTTGCTATTAGACCAGATAGGCGCAGCTATCGAGGTCCAAAATATGTTCCACTATATAGTATACATCACACTATCCGAAGTCTTAAAGTGTAGTCTGTCTATTATGGACCTAAATGGCAAAGAAATAGCATGAATGTAATATCATATGACTAATATTGATGCTTAATAAGTAAAGATAATAAGTGGATAATGAAACTCATCAAAAAATGTAAGGTTACTTGCATAACAAGTCATTGTAAATGGTAATATCTAAAGGATGAACAGGGGATAATGCTATATGTAATGACTTCATTACTTATGCTTTGATACATCTCATATCATTTATGTATGTATACATGTATGTCATGCACTTATTATATCAATTCCACCACTAAGTGTAAACTCAGCATGTCGGTGTTTTGATGCGCAAGTTGTAGACGAGATTATCTAGCCAGTCTTATTAGTTGTAGTGTAACTATTTGCTTCTAGGTAATCATTCTATACTTTTTTGGGAGATATTTGACATCACATTCATGTATATGTTTAGATATATAAAAAGGCCTGGTCCTAGATTTTGTATAAAGTAAACATGTAGTTAATGACTATTTTACTAACCCAAATAGATACATGCATGTTTAAGTAGTTTATATAGCATAATTGTTATGTATGTTTAAAATGTTATGGGTCTAAGACTTTATGTTGATGTTGTTAGCTATATGGGATGAGATTTTGGGGACTAGAAAGGTCTAAGAGTTATGGAATATGTGGGTGACAATTATAAAAGTGTTTTTGTGCAGAAAAAATTTTTAATTTTTTACTCGGGTAGCTATTATGCTACCCAAATTTCTGTAAAATGGATAACAAACATAAAATGGTGTTTTATTAGTTTAAAATAGTTAGTATAGGAAGTTATACAATAACATTAACAAACTAGTTAAGACATGCCACTAAGTTGGAAGAAGTCATAAGTGTTAAATGAATGAGACTTAAGAAAATTTCAAGATGGGTGACCTAAGGGAAGTAACACTCTCTGCCTGTTTCCTTTAAGAATGGATGGATGTGTTACATTTAGTGGTATCAGAGCATATTTAGGCATTCCTAAGCATAGTACACATGAGTGCCAAGGTCTAAGGGTTTGTTTTAATGGTAAAGTTATACTGCATGAGGCTGGTAGGTTGTTTTCTTTGTAATGATACAAGATGAGTGAGCAGACCCCACCAGATCGAGGTGGAGAGGTGGGTAACCATGCTACCACCACTATCCATAGCCTAAAAGTGAGTGCAGCCATACTTGAGCTAAGTGATGCTGCATATCAATTAGCACCTTGACCACAACCTCAGGCCCAGGCTTTACTAGCTTTACTGTAGTAGATCATGGAGTTGCTGAGACATACGACTTCACTACCTCTACCACCACAACCAGTTGCCTTACATAAGACATATTTAGAAAGGTCAAGGAAAATGGGAGTTGTGGACTTCTTAAGCATAAGGTAAGACAATGCTGAGAGGGCTTAGTATTGGTTAGAATGGACACTCAGAATCTTGGAGCAATTGGAGTGCACAGATGATAAAAGCCTAAAATGTGGCACCTCCTTTCTCCAAGAAGAAGCATTCCACTGGTGGGATATAACCAAAAAGAGAAAGGCAGTAGCTAAAGTGACATGGGACTACTTTCTGAAGGAGTTTCGTAAGAGATATACACCTGAGTCTTATAAGGACAAGAGGAAGCAAAAATTTCAAGACTTGAAGTAGGGATAAAGGTCAGTGTCTGAATATGAGAAAAACTTTGCTCATTTGAGCAAATATGTTAAGGAGTTCCTACCCACTAATGATGAGAGGTGTAAGAGGTTTGAAAAGGGCTTCAATTTTGAGTTACAAATGCAGATTGTCACCATAAAGATCAGAGACATCTTTACACTAGTAGCAGTAGCTTATGATATGGAGGAAATACTACAGGAAAAGAGGGAGCTATTTTATAAGAAAAGACCGTTTACAACTAGTCGGACTAGCTTAGCTCTAGGAGCAAGCAAAAGATAAGGGAGTTTGATGTTATGTAGAATGTCTGCCATACTTTTTCCCAAAATTAACAAAATGCCGCTACAATTGTTTTTATTTAATTTCTTTTTATAATTTATTCAATTACTCTATAATTCACTCAAGTGCATTGTTCTAATTATTAAATAGGTCCCACTAGGTAGACTACACCTTTAAACATTGGAATAAAAGGAAATTGAAAGATGTGCAATGGCCCACATTTTGGACCCTAACCACTACACCGGCCACCATAGCCTATAGCGATTAGTTCATAAGAACCTCCCAAGGGGAAAAATGCATAGTAGATGTGTATAGGGATTAATCTATAGACCTCTGAAGACACTAAACATAATAAAAGATCTATCATGGTCTGCCCAATAGACTATTGCAGTGGCCCATCTATGGGCCTTTGCTGTTACACTAACATAGTCTAATATCCAATCAATTAATAAAAGTGTCTACCCTATAGATTAAAGTAGTGGCTCAATTATGAACCTTGGCCATTGCACCAGCCTAGTTTGATAATTACACAGTCTAGTAGCTACTATTACCTAAGTTGACTGATCAACCCATCTAGTGGGTGTCTAGCTAAAGGGCTATCTATCAGCATTTTTAAGTTTATTTCTTTACTGATTGTCTTCTTATAATATTGTGAAGTGGAAAACTAACAAATAAAAATTTTATTAAACAATCAATTTTTGACCTGGACAGTTACAGTTCATTTTTAACCCTGCCAGGTAAAATCGGGAAAAATTTTCTGTCACTTTTTGACTAAAATCTTAAGGCATAATTACATGCATATTAATTCTAGTTTAGCATATTATTTTGACTCAAACATTCTCATATAAAGTTGGCATTTTAATTACAGTCCCAAATTTTTAATTTACTAGACAGTTATAGGTCATTTTATGCTCTTGCAATGGCCATTATAAGCTTATTTCAAGTGTTTTTTTTTGTGCCAATTACACCAATAGTTTTATAAATCCATAGGCCTAAAGCCAACCTCAAAGAAAAGCATCCACTAGCCATATAAATTGCTTACATGCCAACCCACAAAAACATTACATTGTATGTCATTTTTAAGTCCATTTCCATGCCTAAAATTTATCCCTTTTAAAGCCATTTTACATGCCATTCTAAGTCACTTTTAAATTCATTTTTCAATCCTTTTATAATGCTTTAAACATGTCCCATTTGTTATAGATTTCATGGTACACTAATCATTTATATCAATCTAAACCATGCCATGTAAAAAATGGGGTAAATGACATGCCAATATACACATACAAATGCCATTAACCATACCTTATTCTCATGCCACCTTACCTCATAAAGGTCTTGGCAATAAGTCCATTTTGCCTTAATCATGCTTTTATCCTAATGAAACACATTCATACCTATCAATTTTAGGGAGAATAAAAATAATTTATTTCTCTGTTATATTTACAAAAGAAAGAGGAGGTATATATATACTTGAACCTCTCCTCTTATTTTAGGAAAACTAATTAAATAGGAATAAATTCCTAGTCTAAAACTAATAA
>CANXYI011630264.1:0-17380 GCA_948208565.1 Hura crepitans
GTCTTAGTTCAGAAGGACAATATTACTATGGATCAGCTCTTCGTGCTTCTTCTGAATCTGGGTCTGATGCTCATTCAGTTGCTCCTCCTAGACCTTTAGGGTCAGTGGAAATGAGTAACGAACGCTTGGCACAATTTTTCACTGAGAACATAGACAGATTTATTCCTATATTGAAGCAACACTTAATGCCAGACATTCAACGCTTGATGCAAGGCAATACTAGTACACCCACAGATCTACCTTAACCAGCGACAGATGATGCACCAGTTGAAGGTCGTGTTGATTCTTCAACTTCGAACGACCATCGGGATGACTTGGATCCCTCTGCATCTCATTAATTGTTTTGTATTATACGTACAATGTTAGAACTATATTTGAAATTTTTTTTAATCTTCGTTATTAGTGAGTCTGTTACTTATTTGATTTTTAAATACTTTCGTGATTGTTTTATAAAAATGATATTTCTTTAAATGGATATCTGTGCTGGGATTTAATGAGATGTTTGGGAACTTAATTTGTTATACAATTTTTAATAGGTAAATTTGGTTGTTCAGTTTGAATTGGTAAAAAAAAAAATTGTTTGCGACCGATTTTACAACCGCTACATCGGTAGCTAACATTTTGGACAATTTTTATTAATTGTGTATTACGAAAATTAGTCTGCTAATTATAGCGACCGATTTTATGACCGCTAAAATCGGTAGCTAACATTTTGACAAAATTTTCCCCCTATTTGCGATCGAAATATCTATCGCAATAATTGTCGTCTCTAAACGTCCGATATTTAATAGCGACCGAATTTTTTGTCGTTATATTTCGTAAACGACCGATTATGGTTGTTTTTAGCGACAAACTTTAAAATTTTAGTGACAGAATTATTCGGTCGCTAAAATTTTAGCGACTAATATCATTTCAGTCGCTATTATATTAGCGGCAAGGGTTTTAGCAACTAATTTTTATCCGTCGCAAAATTATTATATTCCGTCGCTAATATTTTTTAGCCACCGATATTTGTTTTTAGCGACCGATTATTTCGGTCGCTAAAAATTCGATTTCTAGTAGTGCTAACAACAAAAACAACCACGAGCAGCATGTAATACCTCAACTTCGTGTAAGCAAAATATAAAGCCAGTCCAAGTTTCTCAATTGGCAAATATCTGGTTTTAGCATCATTCACAACTCAACTCAAGTAATAGATAACCCTCTCTACTCTATCTTGCTTTTACACTAACAAAGCCCCAATTAAGCAATCAAAAGCTAAAATGTACAAAATTAAGTGTTGCAAAAGCCATGCCAGGGTCATAACTAGTGGACTAGGCAAATAAACTTTCAACTCATCAAAAATTCTTTGATGAATTTCAGTCTAAGTAAACTTATCATTCTTCTTCAACTTTAATAATTTTGTCCATGGTTGAAGTTTTTCTGCTGCATTTACAATGCACCTCCGAAGGAAGTTGATCTTTCCTAGTAATTATTGTAACTCCCTTTTGTTTTTTGGTGGGAAATTTTCAATAATCACTTATGCCTTGTTTTGATTTATTTCCACCCCCTCTAATGCACCAAAAAAACCAAGGAAGTTACTAGTTAATACCTTAAAACACATTCCATGGGATTTATTTCAAGTTATGTTCCTTATTCGCTTAAAAGCTTACTTCCAATGACTCAAGTGTGCATTTTTAAACTGTGATTTAACCATCACATCATCTATATATACTTTCATGTTCTTGCCAATTTGCTTATGAAAAATGACATTCATCATCCTCTGATATGTAGCATTAGCATTTTTTTAGATTGAAAGGCATTACCACCTATTCAGATGCTCCTATCGGCCTGAGGCATCAAAACTACATTTTGTGAATGTCGGGCTCATGAATCAATAACTTATTATAAATAAAGTGACCACCCATAAAGTTTAGAATGAGATTACATATCTGCAATAGGCATCAGATATTCATCCTTTGGCGTGGTAAAATTAATTTTCTAAAGTCCAAACAAATTCGTAAGTTGTTATTTTTCTTGATTACCAGCACTATATTAGATAACCACTCGACATACAAGCAGTGCAAATCAAGCTAGCCTTTAAAAGCTACTTAATCTTTTTAGCCACTAGCTTTTTTACTTCTCTTAACATTGTCCCATGGGTTGCTTATAAGAATGATACCCAGGCTTTATGAGAAGTTTGTGTCCAACTAAGTCTCAACTGAGCCTTAGCATTTCGAAATAATTCCATGCAAAGCAATCTACGTATTCGCGTAAGAAATTAATCAATTGGGTTTCAAATTCCTTAGTTCAATTTGCTATTGATAAACAAAGGCCAAGGTAATTCAGCCGTGCCAACATTAATTTCCTTCAAAGGTTTTAAGAGTTGAACCTATAACCCACTTTCATTTCTAGCTTGGTCTTAAAATAAAAATATTCTAATTCCTCGTTTATACATTTGGCCATTACCGAATTGTGATTGCAAATCAAGTTATTGATTTAATCTTAAACACCTTACATCATTTCCTAATCCAATTTTTAGAGACTCGACCACATCATTCAATCGTAAAAGATCATTGTTCACTACCTCTTTAGGTAGGTTTGTCCCAATTCTTCGATACACGCCATCTATCCCTAGTGATATTTCTATGATAGTGGCTAAAGGTAAATATAATTAGGCCTTAAATGTATAAATATCATCACTAAAAGGTTTAGAATTTGCATAAACAATTTTGATAGACCCATTATCTCGCTAAGGCATGATTTTTTGATGAAGGCAAGAAGGAATGTATCTACTTGAATAAATCCAATCTTAACCTAGCAAAGCATTATTATCTAGCCTTTACCTTTCTTGGAAATTTCAAAAAGCCGTTGTTAATGGCATTTTAAATCTTGTTTCAAAAAGTGAAATAATTATGTGTAGAATGTTGTTAAGAGTTATGCCATTTACAATATTCTTTCCTTTGCTTCTCTTCGACTGATGGAAGTATATGCCCTTTTAATAGCATAATCTTACTTTTTTTTTAACAAATAATCAAATGTCTTATCAGCCTTAGTAAGATCAAATAAGTATTCCTTGGCAATATGGTTCCATTGTCTCTTTTTCTTCTACTTATTCGTAGCTAATGGATGTAGCTTCAAAAGCTTAAAACACTTTAAAGGAGTGTTAATAGTGAGGCTAGCCAAAAAATTTCCTCCTCTATTCTATCATCCTCTAATGTAGATTTGTCTATCTGATCTTTGTAGAAGGTTCCTTTAGTGAAGATTTCTTCTGTTCTTCTTCTTTGAGAACTCATTCAAAAGTGATGGCTTTAATAGACATCTCAATAAAGTCCTAAACTGATAGCTAGTGAAATTCCATTGATAAGGATATAAAAATCCTTTCATTACCAAGGTTACATAATTTACTTTAGAGATATGCGTTTAGCATACAGTTCAAAGCTGTCTAAATCTTGGTATAAACTTAGCCACTAACTCTCCAAGCATTTGACTAGCTTATTCTAAGTCGACGAGGGTTACCTCAATGGGCGATTTATAAAATTTAACACAGAGCCTTTCTTTAAGCATAACTTATGAAGGTATAGAGTTTTGCATCAAATAGGTATACTAAGTAAAAGCAGACTTCGTCAATGAATTACCAAATAATCATAGCATCAAGAAATTAAACGACCTTGTTTCTTCATATTGAACTGAAAATCTAGCTATGTGTTCAACTGTGGATAAATTCTCCTCACCTAAAAACAAGCTAAACTTGGGGATTTTGTATCCTCTTAGGAAAAGGTAAGCCCGGTTTACCTATTCAAGGTACACTTTATATATGCTAATATTGTTGCTTGAACCCTAGAAAACTCATTTTCGCTTTGCTCAAAAATAAGGCTGGCATGGACATGAGCGAGGGTCGAAGGCTTACCTAGTGAGCTGCACGTGGTTGACCTGCCCCAATCAACATTGGATCAAACCCATGGTCGAATAGAATCGCATTCCTTGGATGCCCTTGGAAATGGACTTAGGGTTAGTTATACCATGAAGTTCATTATTCAGCCTCCTCAATAAGTGTAGCCCACCATACTAAAATGGCTTTTAGACAAGTTGAGGTACTTCTTGTACACAAATAAGTATTTAACCAAAATGTTGCCTTTGTAGTAGTATGGTCAGTTAAGCAATTCCCTGATTCATCTCTTTAAGTGATTGATGTACATGTTGGAAGGTTAGTTCCGCCCTCTCATTTATTGGCTAGAAGAACTATTTCCATGTGCTAAATTATTCCAGCGAAAGTAGAGTGGTTTTTGACAGCAACACTATGGCGTTATGGCCTCACAATCTGCTTGATTCAAGATAGAGGCCTTAGGTGTGCCAATCCTTCAATCATATACTTTGTTATCGGGTTGACCAAAGGTTAAAGTGGTCTCTTGATACATCAGCCTTTTATTTTTCAGTGTTTTTCTTTCCATCATTTTTCAAAGGATTTGCCATTTAAAGCTTCTCTTGGTACCTTGTAATTTAAGTTATACAGTGTGTATCCTAGTAGAGGTGCCAAAAAAGATATTTTGAATTGGACGAATGTTTAAATACACGAAATAGTGGGTTTGTAAGTTTGATTCATAACAAGATGCTAGAATGAAACCTAATCGAAATTTGTGAGTGAGTTACTAATGCTTAGCGATCTAGATTAGGGCAAGAAAGAGAGATATTACTTAGCCAAATAAGGAAAACTACTCCTATTTACAAGCTAGTAAAAAAGAGAAAATGAATAATGCATGTTGATGGTGGATAGTCCCCTCTACAATACCTATTTATTGTTTATATAAGTGTATAAATGTAACTGTTGTGCTCTTTCTCAACATGTGGCACCTCTATAATCACACACTTCTCATTTCATCATAAGCTCGGATTTTGGGTTAAGCCCATGACCTAATCAAGATGGGTTGGCTCAAACACAATTACTTCGTGCATCCACTGTAAAAATTTCTGCTGTTCGGCTAACATCTTGGAAGCAATTTTACATAAGTTAATGGCGCAATATTTTGAAACAGAGAATTTCCATTCATTTTTTTTTTATTTTTAATTGACTTCTTTCTCACTTTCTTTAGTTTTTGCATGATAAGAGTTTATATATTTAAATTGCTAATATATGTTATAATTGACTTATACACTTATCATACGATAAATAGAAAATGTATTTTTTTCTTGAGAAAACGAATTGAGTGCTTAATCTCTTGGATTTTTCTGAAACTTAATCTCTTGGCTATTCGTAAAATAAACAACAAATTTTCATCAATTATACCATATATTAATTTTTTATTGTATATTATTGACTACTATTTTAATCTATAAACTTTAATTAAGTGATATTTAATATTGACAGTAGCTAGTTTAGTTGCATGAGATTTGATTAATTACAAATAAACTTTTTTTTTCCTTCGCATGGCATGCATGTAATTTTATCCATTAAAAAGAAACACTGTATCCTTTTTTTTTTTTTTGAGAAAATGAATTGAGTGCTTAATTTCTTGGATTTTTTTGAAACTTAATTTCTAGGCTGTTCATTAATTAACCAACAAATTTTAATCAAATGATACTATATATTATTTTTTGTTATTGTGTATTAATAACTACTATTTTAATCTATAAACTTTAAGAGTTCGTGAATTCATATTTAAATATAATATTTTGTAGGAAATAGTGCAAAGGACTCCACATTCACAAGAGGTGATTAATTATGAGAAAGGTAAAAACAAAGGAAGAAGAAATAAATGAAGTGAAAATAAATCAATGATTGGAATTTCACTATATATGTTATTTTTTTCTATAAATATTATTTGATATTTTAAATTTATTGTTCTAATTATTTCATATTTGCATCGAATAAATTTATAAAAAAGATAAAATATTCACTTCTAATTATTTAAAAATACTTTATACTCTTTAAGGGAAAAGATACGCCTATCATCCCTTACGGATTTCACCATATATGTTATTGCTATTGAGACGGAGCATATGCTACATGGTATTAAGGATTTAAAATGCAATATTATATGGAATAGCTCGATCTATTGAGTGGGTGTGTGTTCGGTTAACATTCCGTGAAATATTTTTACTATTCAAATTACAAAGTTCAATTTTTAAAAAGTATTAATTATAAATTTAATCGTTTTAATCAGTTATTCAAATCATTATATTAAATTTTATATTTAGAATAACTATATATTTTGATTTTAATTTAACTATCATAAAAAATGATTTATAAAAAATAGAAAAAATTCTCAAACACATATGTCAATTTTTCAAATGAGATAAAATACGTTATAACTACTTAAATACCAAATCATTTATCTCTTTAATTAAATTATAAAATAAACATAATGTAAAATGTCTAACTGAAAATTTATAAAACAAACAAATTAATTAACAGCTCTGTAAAATATTTTTACTATCCAAACTACAAAGTTTAATTTTTAAAAAGTATTAACTATAAACCTAACCGTTTTAATTAGTTATCCAAATCATTGTATTAAATTTTATATTTAGAATAATCATATACTTCGATTTTAATTTAACCACCATAAAAATGATTTATAAAAAATGCGAAAAATTCTCAAACACACATGCCAACTTTTCAAATGAGATAAAATATGCCATAACTATTTAAATACCAAATCATTTACCTCTTTAATTAAATTATAAAATAAATATAATCTAAAATGCCTAATTGAAAATTTATAAGACAAATAAATTAATTAAAAAACTTTTAACTCCAACTATGTTAATTAATACAAATTAATTATAATTACTTGAAATGAAAATAAGGAATAATAGAGTTTGACTATGCCCAAAAGGAGACCAATGGCTATTTTATATGAAAATAAAAAATAAAACACTGATAAAATTATAAAATTAGGATAGGAAGTAAAAATTTGTTTTATATATATATATATATATATATATATATATATATAAATACATACACTATTTGGTCAATTAACCCTATCTAACAGTTACAAACGTTAAATCGTAAACGAACTTTATATCTAGTAATTTTAAAAACGAAACTTGTAATTTAAATTATTGAATTGATTGATTTAATTTTTTGAATTAATTTTGGATCGATTTTTCGATTAATTAATATTTAGATTTTTTTTTGTTAGGGTTTTCTACTAATAAGAACAAATTTCTAATACCTTTTTCATATGGAGGTAGGGTTGAGTATTCGGTTAGAAAACTGATCAAATTGAATAGATCAAATTTTTTGAAAAAATAATTAAATTGACCGATTTTTTTTAAGAACCAAGCAAATCGTATAAACCGAATTTTTTTATATATTTTATTTTTTATGTGTAAAAATATCATAACAATGTCGTTTTTACACAAAAACAATATCATCTTAAGCTCCAAATTATGTTGTTTTAATAATTCGATCAGTCCGATCTAATCGATTTTTACTATTCAAAAATCAAATCGAATCAAATAAATCGAATTTTTAAAAAAATATTGAATCGAATAGAATAAAATTATTATCAATTCGATTTATAATTTTGATTTGATTTTACTCACCCTTATAGGGAGGCATAAAGTTTATTTAAGTTCAATTATACGAGACATAACTAATTTTTTCCAGTAATTTCTTTTCTTCAAAAATTTAAGAGAGACGAAATTCCATCATGTCCAATGGCTCTATCCTTGGATACTCATATATGAAAAATCCTCATTATTTTATTAAAAGTTAAATAAAATATATCATTTCCTATATAATTTTTATCATCAATCATTAATTAAAAATTAAATAAATATGTATTTGACAAAAAAAAAAGTAGTAAATTATGTGCTTTTAAATTAAATATGTACAATGAAAATAATTTGTCAGATGTAATTCATGTAGACAGAAATGCAACTTAGCTGAAGCATATCAAATCGTCACTAGAGCTTGAAAAATCTAAGTTTTGTTGTGAACAAATTATAAGTTCATATTCATATTCTACTAAATAAAAAAATAATGGTATGGTAGTTTTGGTCTTTTGTGGGTAAGGATGGCAATGTTCACAAAGTGTACATCTTGACATCTATACTTAGACCCACTGCCCCACACTTGAAAAATAAGAAAAAAGCCCACTGCCCCACACTTGAAAAATAAGAAAAAAGAGGTACCAACTTTAACATGATAAACTGCTTAAAAATCTCAATAAAGTTGATGTATTATACTATTTCATAAAGGTTGAGACTTGCTATAAGCTTCACGAATTGAAAAAGCTCTAATTTAATTTTTGCCTCTGTGGTGGATCCATGATTTTGAATTGATGCACTATTGTCATAATTTAAAAAATATTAGACTGAATTTTAATCTTCAAATCTAATGATGATTGATGTGATTGAAATTAAAATGATCAGTGCTAAACAAACTCATAATGAAATGAATTTTTTTTTTTAATTAACCAAATATATTTTACGTGCAAATTGGGTTTACAAAGGCCGATAACAATAAGTAACAATTGTAGGAACGAAAGACATGAAATGGGTAAAAGATTTCTAAGATGCACTATATCCTAAAGTATACTATATTTATAGAGCCATTAAATTATACTTTATAAAAATAATAATATTTTTGAATTCTCTAATAATTAAAAATTAAAAAAATACATCGAGATACTTGACATCTTAATTTTAGACATTAGATAGAGAAAATTCAAAAATAAAAAAGAAAGTGACTGTCATCTCAAACTCCTCCACCATTTTCGATCATTTCCAACCGCTGCTAACGTGGAAATTAACGATGAATCACCATCCATCGATCCAATGCAACCATTTTTCTATAGTTCAAAACTCGAAATGACGACAAAAACGAGTGAGAGAAAAATCAATGCATCTCCGTTTTATCACTTCTTTGGTGCATGACCATCAGCAAACGAATCCTTCAAACCCTGCTGCGACTTACACCCTATTTGGATTTTTGTATTTTATTGTTTCATAATATATCTATATCTAAAAAAAATGTATGTTATTTGACCATTTTGTAATAATTTTTTATTTAATTTATTTATATTATACCGTATAATTAAAATGATAATTATCTAAAATACCATTATTATTATAATTATTAGATCATCAAAATAATTTATAACAATAGGTATGTATTTTTCTTCATTTTATTAAAATTAATTATGACTTACAAATTTAATTACTAATTTAATATTTATTTATTTTAAAAATAATAAATTTAATAAAAAGTAATAAGTACATGAAAAAGTGGAGCAACTATTTTTGCTCCAGATACAAACAAAAAAATATTAATTCATTTAGTTATCCTATTCTAATCATTTTTTCTTAATTTATATACCACTTTTAATAATATTAAATTATATCACACATATACATCACATTCAGATAATATATACATAGACATATTAAAAATTTTATTAATATTTAGGAATCATTCAGTACAAGTGTCATTTACATAATTCAAAACATATACAATTAATCTAAAGTTACCAATTATATATATATGTAATTCTATGTAACACTTACTCATTAATAATGTAAGGACACTTCAGCAAGTGAATAATGCTCGTGATGGGCTTTTCTTACTTGTATGTCTAGTTTGTGTATTCTTATCATAGTTGGGACTTGATCTGTTACTTCACCTAGCTCAATCATCAACTTATGCATTAGCAAGAAGCCAATAAGCTAAGCAAAATTACTCAATGGTGTATTCAAATATTATGAAACTTGCAATCATTCGACTATTAAGTTCTATATGTATAATAGGTATAAAATCTTTAGTCGTCTATTTGTTTTACTTATGACCATGCTTTTAAGTTCATATTTACTGTTCAAATAGTTGCATTATTTTTGTAACTCACTATATCATGTTTCACTGTGTTATCTATTGCTATCAAATGTACAAATACAATTTAACTAGTACTTTATTCTATCATGCTATCTTGTACACTATGTGTGTGTGTGTGTGTTGGTTTTTTAGTTTTCTTTATATATTGTTTAATTAAAAATTATGTAACAATCTTACTCTTTACTATTTCTGACTTTATCTTAATTAATGTGCCATATGATAATTAGCATATGTTATCTTTATACAATTGTGATTCCCATATAAAATCATGTATAATAATCTTCTATCTTTATTCACTTGTTTTGAAATACCATATTCGTACAATCATGCTTTCCATATCACTTTTAATCATTTGTATACATATTTTTCCTTTTTATATAGCTACCACTTCTATATTCCCTTTCCTTGTTCAAGTACATATACTCCTTTAAATAAATATATTCTAGGTGTTTTGAACTTGTAACTTTATGGTGCATTCAACAAAATTTGCTTGATCATACATACATAAGGCATTTATGATGGTAATACAATTCATACATAACATTCCTAACATATTATAATTATATACAAATGGCATAGTTTCATTACATGCAATTGTTGATCATAATATTTATTATGAAATCTTATTCGTAATTTATATTATCCTTATAACGTTTAATCTTTCTTTAATTCTATTATTTACTTATTTTAGCCCATACTTGATAAACAACAATTCCAATACTGGATTACAGGATATCGGTTATAGATGTAATGCCCAAAAACCTCAGTTTTATGAATAATACTTATGAGGCATGAATAGTATTTCCCTAGTAACCGAGCCACACTAAGGTGGCCTAGAAGGAGTACTAGTCATAAAACTGTAATGGGTGAAATAATGATGAAAACAAAGTTATTTAAAATAACCACTGAACCAATAAAATTTTTCACATCGACATCTAGTGAACAATGATCTTATTTTACATTGAGTTGTAAAATGATTGAGATGTGCTCAGACTAACTTCAAAATAGTATGACTTTAAGGTTAAAAATTTCAAATAGTTCAATGGTGTTGAAATCATATTTTTTTAACATTAATAAGTATTTTATTTGAATTTCTTGAAAACACGATTGATTAATTAATCGAGTTCCTATTGGATTTTGGACTTAAGATTTTAGGAGTCCCTAAATTGAGAATTTTTATAATTTTTGGCAGGGAAAGAAGTATTTTTAGAGGCCTCAAACATTAAAATCACATTTTTAAACCTTAAAACATAAATAGGATTAATATGGACCATCGGATGACCATATGGAGCGATCATGACCATCTATGGTCTTAATATATAAGGTGAAAGTGTGTGAATGTGTCACACAAGATCAAAACTTCATCTTCTCCCCCAAAACCCAAAAATCGATGCCATTAATGGTATTTCTCTCTCCTCTCTCTTTATTTTTTCATTAATCCATCATTCTTCCATTAAATCATCAAGTTACATATAGAAATTGAACTTCTCTGTGTCTAGAGTTTAATTTCAATATCAATTTCTCAAGAAAGAGGTGTTTGAAGGCAAAAAGAGAGGTTTTATGATTTAAGGTTTCAAACCCTTAAATCCACCCAAACTTTAAATTAAGTCCCAAATATTTTTCTAAAGAACTGAAAGGATGATAGGGGCAAGGGCAAAGAGAAGCTGTAAAGTGTGATTTAGGATACTGAACAATCACTCTGTAAGTGTATTCGATAAAATATATGAGTATATATATGTATAGTGGAAGTTCCATAATAGGTGCATTATGTGAATGTCATTAATTTAGGAGTAAGTGTAACCCTAAAATAGAGACTAGGGTATATTAGAGTTCATGGCATGTTAATAAATTGGTATGAATGAAAAATGGATTAAAAATGAGCTTAACGAAGAAAATTGAGTAATGGTCAAGTTGTATGTAAAATAGGGACATGGTTAGAATTAATGTTTTTGTTGTATAATGGGCATAATCAAAGTGTGAGATGCTTGAATAAATGAGTATAACATGTAATAAAGATGTACATTTATGATTATGTGGGATAGTGAAAATGTTGCATATGAAGTATGTATATGTACATGATGGCATGTGTGATATATATTGTGTGTTAATGCACGAATTCGTAATGGTGATTGGTAATGTACATAATAGAAATGGTATTACGAGAAGATTAATATAAATTAGTTATTTATGATGATAATGTGTGGTGACAACTGATAAATGTGCATCATGGGATTTATGTTATGAGATAAATAATATGAAATAATTGTGAACATAAAATGAGTTAAGGCACGGATAGTAGTAATATGACATTATCTGAATGAATGTATGATTAGAATCTAGCATGATACAATGTTTATGAAACATATAATTTATGAGTAACAAAAGTGGAAATAGAATAGCCCATATATGTTAAACAACCTACTGTATAAGTTGATAGGTCAACTAGAGAATGTAACAAATGCTAGGACACTTTGATGTCATTTACTTGTACATATTGATATTTGATGATACTTGATTATAAAAGTGAATGTAACTACCGGGAGGTCCAATAGAATTGTTGCATGTATTTTAAAGTAGGTGCAGTCACCAGGAGGTTCAATAAGACCCTTGCACACATATATACTGATGATATTGATATAATGCAGGTGCAGCCGCTAGGAGGTCTAACAAAACCACCACATGTAATATAAAGCAGATGTGGCTACCTGGAGGTTCAATAGGACCACTGCACATTTACATTGATATAATATACTGGTGTAGTAGCCGTGAAGTCTAAAATGTGGGCCACTGCATATCATGATCCCAATATATAGTATTAGGACTAGTGTTTATTAGATATGGGCTAGTAAATGGCATTGACAATATGTGATATAATGCCTAAAATGGATTGGTCAATGTATATGGTTTAAATGAGTTAAATAAACTGAAAAATAATTTTGGCATTAACAAGTTAAGTGAACTGGTTAACAAATATGAAGAATGCAATGGCTAGTGAATATGAAAAATCAAAGATAAACATAAATGGTAAATTATGATAAATGAGTAACATAAATGACAACAATAAACAGTGGTAATATAACGACATAAAATGGCTAAATAGGTGACACAATAGGTAAGGTAAAATGGGTAAATGTTACATGGCATATTTCATTATTTTAAATGCATGCTTGGCATAAGTACATGTAAGTGCGAACATATTTTATTGAATACACCACTAAGCTTTATACTTAGCTCATTATGTTTTCAATGCATAGGTTATAGATAAATAGTTTTAGTCTAACCTCAAAGCAACACTGTAGTGTAGATAGCTTCAAGTTTGGTATACCATTTTGTATCTTTTACTGAGATGTATCTAAGAGTAGTTAGCCCTCATATATACATAAAAGGGTATAGATCTAGTTTAGTCATATGTATGTATAGTTTATAAAGTTTCACTAGTCATGTAAATTAATTAGATCGACATTAGTAACTTATATAGATATACGGTGTGTGCTTGATACTTTATAATATTAAAATAGTTATGAATGCTATGATTGTAATGTGACTGATGTCACTGAGACATGATGATAGCGATGATGTTGAGGGACCAGAAGGGCCTAAGATGGGGATTTGAGATTGGGACTTCATAAAAGTGTGATTTTCTGTAGGTTTCATTTTGGCATATGACATTGAGTAGCCATTATGATGCCGAATTTATATTCCAATGGGACAATTATTGATTCTAATATGCATGCATATTTGATACATAATAATTCACATGTGGCCCCAAGATGTCCATGATATGCACATGCATAATAGGGTTTTAAGAAAATAATGGTATTCACTAGGCAAAATCAATTAATGTGTCATCTTTTACTTGGGCTGACAACAGTTCGAGTAAGAGGTGTCACAATTTGTTGTCTCTCATTCGGATCTGACTACTAAATCAGGTGAGAGGTGTTATATTAAGTGGTATCAAAGTAAGGTTTAAGCATTCCTAGGCTGCAAATAAGTGCCATAAGGTTCATATATATATACATCACTCGACACTTCACTTTTTGAGGCTAATGTCTATTTTTTAATATAGATTGAAGATGAGTAAACAAAGACCACCCACTAGTGTAAAAGAGGTGGAAAGCAATGCCCCTATGACTGTTCATGATTTGATACGCTCAAAAGCACTAGTACCTAGTGATGCAGCTCAATTTGCACCAGCTCAACTGGCACAAGTACAACCAGCATTGATATAACAAATGGTAGAAGTATTTAAGTAGGTTGTTGCAGCTATTACCCTACCTCTACCACCAGCACCACAACCACTCCAGCCCTCCAGAAAACATATTTAAAACAAGTTAAGAAGCTAAGAGTTATCAATTTTCTAGGGGCAAACATAGATGATTTCACTATAATGAAATATTGGCTTGAAAGGATAAAGTGGATATTAGAGCAGTTAAAGTGCACACCAAAGGAGAACTTGATTTGTGCCACCTCATTACTGTAGGAAGAATGGCATCACTAGTGCAGAATAGTTATGGAACAAAAAGCTTTAATAGATCTGACATGGGACTTCTTCCTTCAAGAGTTTCAAAATAGATACATTATAGAGGGCTATCTGGAGAAAAGAGATAACAGTTCTTAGATCTAAAATATAGAGGCAGACAAATAGCAAAGTATGAAAAAGGGTTTCCCAAATTGAGCCAATATGCAATACAGATTGTGCCTACAGAAGAAGAAAGGTGCCAAAGGTTTGAAAAGGGCCTTGATACTGATATTTGGCTTTAGGTAATTGTAAATAAGATCAGAGAATTTGCTCTATTAGTAACTGCAACCTACACAGTGGAGGATATACTGAAAAAGGAGAAGGAGAATTTTTAGAAGAGAGATCTTTCATAGCAGGTCGGGCTAGTTCAGCTCTAAAAGCAAGTAAGAAGTAAAAAGGAGGCCCTAGTACATAGACACCATATAGATCAATACCAACTCAGAGATCTAAACTAGTAAGGCAATTTAAGCCTTAACAATAGCGGAGACCATCCACTAGTACACTAGTTTATACTGAAAGAGTGCACTACTTGTCTATAGCATATATGGCAGGAGACATGGAGGCATATGGTGGAGATCTATCCCAAAAGTATGTTATAAATGTGGTTTTAGGTGTTATTACTAGAAGAATTATCCATTGAAACCCGATGTTGAAGATTCCATATGACTTCAGGCCTTATCACTAACACTGACTAAGAGTCAAAAAGAGAGTAAAGGAGATAGAGCCGAGACAAGTTAGAAGCCTCGATCATAGGCAAGTCAAAGAATAGAAGCTCAAGCATTGGCTCGTCAATATGCCATTAGAGCTCAAGAAGAGATAAATTCTCCAGACATTATTTCTAGTATGTTTTACTTTCTTGATTCACCTATTTTAGCACAAGTTGACCTATAGTCTACATATTCCTATGTTTGTATCATAGTGGAATAGGATAAAGGGCTATAGTCAGAGCTTTTAGATACCAAGATTATGGTAAGTAATCTTAGAGGGCAATATATGATAATGAATAGACTGTATAAGAATTGTCCTTTAGCTGTCTAAGGATATGTCTTTCCTACCAATCTTATTGAATTACCCTTTAATGAATTTAATGTCATACTGGGTATTGATTGGCTATATAGATACAATCTTATAGTGGATTGTAGATAAAAGAGACTCACTCTTTAAATAGTAGATAGGGAGAAAATCACAGTAGTGGGTGAAAAAAATAGACTTTTTGTCTAATGTGATCCTTACAGTGACAGGAATGAGATTGATTCGAAAAGGTTACCAAGCATATTTGGCATATGTAGTAGAAACTAAAAAAATAGTGTTTGAGGTCAGTTAGATACCAATGGTAGTAGAATTCCTAAATGTCTTCTTAGATGAAATACTAGGGTTACCACCTAAACATGAGATTGAGTTTGCCATTGAGGTGTACCTAGGCATAGCACCAATATCAATAACTTATTATAGAATAACACCTACAAAGTTGAAAGAACTGAAGAGGCAATTACAGGAGTTGTTAAATAAAGGGTTTATCAGACCCAATGTCTCACCCTAAGGAGCACTAGTGTTATTTGTCAATAAGAACAGTGGTTTACTATGGCTATGTATAGATTACAGACAACTCAATAAAGCAACCATCTAGAACAACTACCTACTACCTACGATTGATGACTTGTTTGATCAACTCAAGGGATCCAGTTTATTCTCAAAGATTGATTTGAGATCTCGATATCACCACCTCTAGATAAGGAATCTAGTGTCCTGAAAATATCCTTTTGCACTAGGTATGGACACTATGAGTTTTTAGTAATGCCATTTAGGTTGACTAATATCCCAGCTGCATTTATAGACCTCATAAACTGGATATTTAGACCATACCTAAATCAGTTCGTGGTGGTATTTATTGATGATATCCTAGTGTATTCTAAAATTAAAGAGGAATATGAACAATATCTTAGGCTAGCATTATAGACATTGAAAGAGAAGCAATTATACACTAAATTGAGCAAATGTGAATTTTAGCTAAATGAAGTAGCATTTGTAGGACACACTAGCTCGACTGAAAGAATCAGAGTAGATCATGCAAGATCAAGGTGATATTAGAATGTAAGCCTCTAAGAAATGTGACAAAAATAAAAAGCTTCTTAGGATTAATTAGGTATTATAGGCAATTTGTCAAGGGATTCTCAATGTTTATTACTCCCATAACACGCTTATTGAGAAAAGACATGAAATCTGTGTGGGATCACAAGTGACAAAAAAAAGTTTTGATGAATGGAAAGCCATATTGACTGAAGCCCCTATCTTCACACAATTAGAATCTGGGAAAGACTTAGTTATCTATAGTGATGCCTCACATAATGGACTTGGGTGTATAATGATGTAGAATGGTAAAGTAGTAGCTTATGCATCTAGACAACTGAAACCATATGAGATAACCTATCCGACCCATGATCTAGAGTTAGCAGCTATTATCTTTGCCTTAAAAATATGGAGGCAGTATTTATATGGAGAGAGATGCTAAGTTTATACTAATCATAAGAATCTGAAATATTTACCTACCTAAAAAGAGTTGAATATGAGGTAACAGAGATGGATGGAATTAATCAAGGACCATAACCGCTTAATTGACTACTATCCCGATAAAGCTAATATGGTAGCTAATGTATTAAGCTGAAAACTCTTATGTGCCTTCAAAATAATGAATACACAATTGTAGTACCAAGAAGATGAGGCCTTACTAGCTAAGCTATAAGTGAAACCTAACTTGATATAATAAGTGAAAAAAACCTAACAAAATAATAATCAACTCAAGCATATAATGAGTTTGGTCAAAGAGGGAAAGCCTGCTAAGTGTGAACTTAAAGTAGATGGATGCTTGTATTATCATGATCGATTAGGTGTACCTAATAGAAAAGACCTTAAGAGACAGATCCTATAGAAAGCTCATAATTCCCCATATGCCATACATCCTAAAAGCATGAAGATGTACCATAACTTAAAGCCATATTACTAGTGGCCAAGAATGAAAAGGATATAGTTAAATATATGACCAAATG
>CANXYI011630334.1:0-12161 GCA_948208565.1 Hura crepitans
GTATGAGATATTATTGAAAGATGTATTAAAAAGAAAAAAAAAATGTGCAAAAGGGCGTTTTTTACACATTCAAATGAAAAGTCTAGAAAATTAGGGTTTTGAAAAATCAGGGTTTTTGGACTTGGGCCTTATTAAGTCCAATGTTTAATTATTTTTGCATATAATTTTTATATGCTTTTAAAAGGTCTAAAAAGCCTTAAATTATAGTAATTATGAATCTAAAATGGGGTCTAAGAGTGCTTTAGAGGATTAATGAAAGTGGGGCCAAAGTAGATTGCACATAAGCCCATTAAAGGGCTTATGTGCATAGGACAGAAAGGGGCCCAATTGATGGGTCCATTCTAGTTCAAATTAGGGCAAATTTTAAGTGTTAAAATTTAACCTAAATAGGGTTTATTTATGATATAAATAAACTTTATTGTAGCAGGCACCATGGGGATACATTTTGATAGAATATTTTCGCATAGAATAATTAAACACACATGTTTTTCTTCTTCTTCCTTTATCCACTTGTAATTCCTACTAGCACCTAGAATTACAAGTTGATATCTTTTAAAAGCTTCTTATGTGGATTACTTTGGATGTGTTCCTTAAAGAGGATCACTGTGGTTTATAACAACTACATGAGAAGAGCTCACGAAAGGAATCTACTGTTATCCTTTACGATAAATCATGAAATGCTGCTAGATTTAATGTTTAGGATGAATTTTAAATTATTCGAGTCCATTATCATTATTGGTTTCTCTCAAAATTTTAAAATTTCCTCTATATATGATGGAGAAAAACCAACACAAACATCCATCATTATGCGAAGTTGCCTATTTATTTATCTTCTTTGCCAAATATCTTATTGTCACTTCAGAAGGCCATTTTAGTGATTATCGATTGTTTGATGTGGCGAATAGCATAAGGGATGGCCTTGACCTTTTCCCTTTGATTCTTGATGAGATTATTATGGGTCTAGATGCCATGACGTTTGTTGCTACTAACTTCTTTTATGGAAACCCATTTCTCTTTTAGGTACTATATTAGTAACATGCCTTTTTTTAGGTTTTCATGTTACTTTTTTTCCAAATAGACTGCCTTTATAGTTTTCACTCCACCCTTTGCCTAATTTGAGCTTAGGAAGCCATTTTTTATGTTTTTATTCCTAAAAGCTTTTTAACCTGCATCTACTAATTGATCCCCTACCTCATGTCATTACTTCTTACAACCTAAGACACTTATTGCATCATGGAGTATTATACTGATTTTTTTGATGTTAAGCAATAGTCCTTTAGTTATGAGATTCAACTAATGAAAGCATAAGTTTTATATACCCATGGATTGTACTAGCATATGTGTCATGTAGTGGTGAATTTGATTGTGTCCCCTTAGTTAGACTGCACAACATTACTTTTTGTATCCTGATCATTGTGTGAGGCAATTTGGAGAAGTGCAAAGCATTGCTACTCTCCTTTTGTCATTTAGAAGAGGGATCTAACTATTACATTTGCCTCATGTTATGATGACTTTTGAGGGCATTTATTAATGAAGATGGCTATTTCACCTATTTCTACTTGTAATTTTTAGAATTTCAAAGAACACAAAGCTTAAGTGATAAGTGCTGCTAGAGATAATTAATCTAGATAGTTAAATATGCAAAGTGGCTGTGGGAGTAACAAAAGGAAAAATATTTAGATAAAGACTGCCATTTTATTGCCTTTTCAACTATGTACAATCAATGTTATCTAAACTTTGGAACAAATAAAATTTTTGTCATCTTAGTTTATGAAATGCTTAGCTTAGCTTATTAATATGGTCCTATCTGCTTATGTCATTATAGTGTCTATGATAGCTATAACATAACATTAATGCAATAGTATAATTTCCCATTTAATTAATAAGGACCTTAAATTCATCTTAATTCTTATTACCAATTAGCCTTGATGGGTTTTCTTGATTGGTTACTTTCTCTTAGCCCTTAATTGTTTCATAGAATGCCTTTTTTTTTTTTTTGGTTTTCACCCCCCTATCAAGGTGCCTAATATGACACCTTAATACCCAACCAATTACTAGTTTAGATACCAGATGTCACATGCAACATCTACTACCTAATTTGATTACCAGGCCTAAAAAAGAGATGTCACATGACCTTTTTTTATCTTATCCTTAACATTTTAAATCTTCTTAATATCATAATGTATTATGGGATTCATTATACTGAACTATATTATACATTCATATGTGCATAACTAACTTATTCTATTTTAATAAAAAAATTGACAGCATAATGGCTACATGGTGTCATGACCCGAGATAAGCCTGCCTTAGATAACATTTCTATAATAATCAAAACCTTCAGATCCATAATCCCAATTATACTGGATCCTTTTAAACCCCATGATCTATCTCAATTATTGACATTATAGTCACAACATTGTACCTCAGTACACTAAATTAAATCACACGGTTATAATTATATCAATACCAGTACTCAACTATACACATACATTTAATGATTTTTTAGCATCTTTAAGCTAATTTAATTGCATATGGATGCATGTCTATAATTATGTAGACTTAAGCCCATTACCATTACATATACATGAGTGCTAATTTATAATTGCCATATACCTAAATCTATAATAGACCAAAATAAACTCCTTAATATGTGTTGATGTGCTTAAGGTTGCTACTTGCAGTCTAATACCTATAAACGACAGATAATAATATGCTAAATAGAGTGCTTAGTGGTGTATTTAGTGAGATATACATTACATAATAATATCTCATGAATCATTAACATAGTTAGTATGAAAAATGCAATGTAACATATACATTACACTTACTAAGACACAACTAAATATACTATTTTTAGTCAATCTATTCATAATGATAGTTCTCTAACATTTATAATCCATTCTACCTCTTTATTCTTCTATCTAATATTCACTAACCATTAGGTTCATATTCCATACTAACTCACTTTCATTTAGGTTTTGTTAACACTTCCCATTCCATATTATGTACTTAGGCACACCTGTTCATCTATTATAGTATTGCTGAATTAATTACCTTTGGAAAGTATGTGCACTCTAGTAATTATACTTACATTTAGTTACTTAATCTAGTTGTAATCATTCCTTTTATATTTTATGGTCTATACTGTTATTTTACATTCATTTATTTAGGTGTAGCGATATCACCCAATTCAATCTTTCCTAAAAATATGTATTTCATAACCTTACCAATTAACTTATTTCATTATTACACTATTTGTTTATACCAGCCTTCTCATTAATATTATTTATTCCATTTTTTTATTACATATTCCTTGTTGCATAGTTCTTGGTTAACTTTATGTTAACTTTTATCATTCATTTTGTTATGCCTATTTCAGTTGTATCATTTTTCTCGCCCATATTCAATAGCCATACTCCTAGTATTAGATAATAGGATAATAATGATTATGTAGTGATACACATTTTGGACCTTACTCGCTGTTGCACTAGCATTAAACACCAATACAAGTGTGTAGTGGTCCTATTAAACCTTCTGGTGGCTGCATCTGCATTAGGAATATGTGTCATGGTTTTGTTAGACCTCCTAACAGCTGCACTTATATTAAAATAAAATATAATCAATAATCAACATGTAGAGGTGCAGTGGCCCATGTGGACCTCATGGCAATTGCACTTATATGAAAATGACAACAAAGTGCCCTAACAACTGCTATCTCCCTAGTTAACCGACCAATTTATCCAGTAGGTGTCTAACTAATATAGGCTTTGCCATTTTTTTCTCATTTCATTTCTACTATTATTATAATTGATCATGCTTTTACCTTTCGATATTTCCATTTCAACATCATGTTATGTGTACACTTACTTATTTCACATAAATAAAGTACTCGTTTATCTATTTAGTCACATTTGCATCATAACATAATCAATACCAATTATGCCTCCTCTTTATGTTCACGTTTCCATTACTACTTCTATTTCATGATCACATTATCACCCATGTTTCTAATAATATCTTTCTAGGTATTATTCACCAATTCATAATTATTTAAGCATTTCCATTTCTTTTACATATCACATGATAAATCAATGCACACATTACTAATTGATCAACAACATAAGTTATATCCCTATTGCACATAAGACTAATTCACACTATTTTTAAATAACCAAGATTATTTCTTAAATTTACATCTTTATTAATTAATTAACATCATTACTTAAATTTACACATTATATTATTTTAAGTCACATAATAGTAGTACCCTATCTTATTATCCCATTTCACAATTATATACACTTATAATCTCATTGTTTATTATTTCTACCTAAGTACACTTTATATTAATAAACATAGACCTTTCTTACATTGTTCATACCATTGCCTCATGTTTTCACTATTAAGCATCATTATTAATCCTAATTTCAGTTTCCATTCCATTCCCTCTTACCCCCACTTTCCATTTCATAAACATATTTCCCCTATGTTAACATATTTCCATCTTAATCACATTATAAAAATCAACATAAACATTATTTACGTAGACACATACCTTTCAGCTAACTTATTAACTCATCTTTGCATAATCATTTCTTATGTCATTCATATTCAGCCTATTAATTAACCAAACCTACACTTTAATTACATTAACCCTACCACCAATCCACTTTATTACCTATATCCACACAATGTACCTATTGCCAATCCAAACTTATTTACTTCATAAATTTGCTATTTACATGCATATGTTTCTAATTATTATTATTTCTACCAATGTATAATAATTTATTTAACATTAATGCAATCTATATCACTTACACCATTGGGCCGCCACACTATGTCTTGCATCCACACTCATTCATCATCTAATTCATATCCATATCATCACTTAGTGACATGTACAACCTAATTACACTGACATTTCCACCTTACTACATAAGTTCACATAATTTACTCATTAACAATCTCAACTAAATTTCTTCTAAATATTATTATCTACATGTATATTTACCCCTAATCATCATAATTTCATCCAATGTTCATTAATATACTTAATAATAACATCAATAAAGCTATTCCTACCATTCGGCCATAATGTCATTTTACCTTTCCATATTCATTCCTTATTTGTTACACATTTCAACCACTAGTTTCTCCTACACATAGCCTAATTATACCATTAAATATATAATACTCACATATACATGCCTAATTATATATTATACATAGCACACATATACTTGAAATAATCAAGGTAATGTATAAATCATTGAATACACTTACTAATGATCTCTTTAGCCTCCAAATAAGCCTTTCACACTTTCACTTTCCTCCTCATTTGCCTATTTCCAAATCTCACTAAAAACATAATAAGTTTTCATTAGAAAAATTCATATCAACTCTAAACTCCAAATTTAAGCTGCAGCCACTTAATTAAGCATTTTTAATTACCTAAGAAATTATTAAACTTTTAAAGCACTCAATTTACCAGTTTAGGTGTTAGAAACCCTAAATTTTCTCTCTCCAATTTCTCTTCCAAATCACTTCTTCTTGCTTGTTTAACAACAAATTAAATCTCTTAGAATAGAATAGTTCAATTTAACCTTTTCAATTTGGGGTTACAAGCATGTTTTACTAGTTAAATGGCAAAGAAATCCAAAGGGAGAGAAGAATAGAGGTAGCATCGGCCACATATGGGGGGAGAAAGATGGTGAGGTCTTCATTATATATGCCATTTGCACATGAAACCATCCTTTTATGTTATATTCAATTATGGCTATGATTTGGTTACATGGACACTTATAGGCCTCAAGCAGCACAGATCCATATAACATATCCCTTAAATCCTATAGCACCTATATATAACCTTTATTCTAAGAACTGTATAAACTTGCTCTAATACAACCAAATATGACACCCAAATACCCAACTGATTATTAGTTTAGATACCAAATGTCACATGTAACATCTCTTACTCGATTCGATTGTTAGACCCGAATAAGAGATGTCGCATAACCTTATTTATCTTATCCTTAACTTAACATTTTAAATCTTTTTAATAACATAATGTATTCTAAGATTCATTGTAGGAAACCATATTAAACATTCATATGTGTATAACTAACTTATTCTAATTTAACAAAAATCTGATAGCATAATGGCTATATAGTGTCATGAGCCGAGAGAAACCTACCTTAGATAACACTTCTATAAAAATCTCAACCTTCAAATCCACAACCCCAATCATATTGGATCTTTTTGATCCCCACAATCTATCTTAACCATTGACATCACACTCATCAACATCACAGTTAAAACATTATACCACAGTACACTTAATTAAATCACACAGTTATAATCATATTAATACCAATACTCAGTTATACATGTACATTTAATGATTTTTAACATGTTTAAGCTATTTTAATTGCATACGGATGCATATCTACAACTATCTAGACTTAAGCCCACTACCTTTACATATACATGACTACTAGCCTATAATTTCCACATACCTGTATCCATAATATACCAAAATTAACTCCTTGATTTGTGCTACTATGCTTGAGGCTACTACTTGAACTCCTGTCTAAAACCTATGCACTGCAGGCAATAATGTGCTAAGCATAATGCTTAGTTGTGTATTCAATGAGATATATATTACATAATAATATCCACAAATCATTAACACACTTAATGTAAAACATGCAATGCAACATATACATTACACTTACTAATACACAACTAAATATACTATCTTTGGTTAATCTATTCAAAATGATAGCTCTATAACATTTTATAAGACATTCTGTCTCCTTATTCTTCTGTCTAATTTTCAATTACCATTGTGTTCACATTCCATGCTAACTCACTTTCATTTAGGTTTTATTAACACTTTTTAATCCACATTATGTACTTACACATAACTATTCATTCGTGACAGTATTGCTAAATTAATTACCTTCGAAAAGTATGTGCACTCTAGTAATTAAACTTTCATTTAGTTCCTTAATCTAATTGTATTCATTCCTTTTATATTTTATGGTCTATATTGTTATTTTACATTCACTTACTACATCACACAATTCAATCTTTCCTAAAAACTAGTGTTTCATAACTTTACCATTGAACTCGTTTCATTATTGCACTATTTATTTATACCAGTCTTCTTATTAATATTATTTATTCCATTTCTTTATTATGTATTCCTTGTTTAACTTTATGTCAAACTTTACTATTTCTTTTGTTATGCCCATTTTAGTTGTATCATTTTACTTGCCCATATTCGATAGTCATACTCCCAATATTAAAAGATGGGATACCAATAATTGCATAGTGGTCCACATTTTGGACCTTACCTACTATTGTACCAGCATTAAAACCAATACAAGTGTGTAGTGGTCCAGTTGAACTCCCAGTGGCTATATATAAGTAGTGGTTTTGTTGGACCTTCCAGTGGCTGCACCTATATGAAAATCAAATATCATTAATAATCAACATGTAGATGTGCAGTGGCCCCCTATGGACCTTACAGTGGCCACACCCAAATGAAAATGACATAGAAGTGCCCTAGTAGTTGCTATCTCCCTAGTTGACCAGTTAACCTATCTAATAAATGTCTAACTAATATGGGTTTTGCCATTTTTCTCTTATTTCATCAAATATTATTACAATTGATCATGCTTTTACCTTTCATCCTTTCCATTTCAACATCACATTATGTGTATACTTACTTGTTTCACATAATTAAAGAACCTATCTATCTATTTAGTCACATTTGCATCATAACATTGTCAGTACCAATTATGCCACCCTTTCATGTTCACATTTTTGTTACTACTTCTATTTCATGATCATATTATAATACTATCTTTTTGGGTTATCATTCACTAATTCATAATTGTTCAAGCATTTTGTTTTCTTTTACATATCACATTATAAATTAATGCACACCTTACTAATTGATCAACCACATTAGTTATATCCTTATTACATATTAGACCAATTCACACTATTGTCAAATAACTAACATTATTTCTTAAATTTACATATTTATAAATTAATTACAATCATTACTTAAATTTGAACATTATATTATTCTAAGTCACATAATATTAGTACCCTCTCTTATTATCCCATTTCACAATTATATACACTTGTAATCTCATTGTTTATTATTTCCACCTAAGTACACATTATATTAATAAACATAACCCTTTTCTCACATTGTCGTACCATTTCCTTATGTTTTCACTATTAAGTGTCATTATTAATCCCAAATTTAGTTTCTATTCCATTCCCCCTTCACTCTCACTTTCCATTTCATAAACATATTTCCATCTTAATCACATTATGAGAATCAACATAAACATTGTTTACATACACACATACCTTTTAGCCAACCTACTGACTCACGTTTACATAATTGTTTCTCATGTCATTCCTATTCAGCCCATTAATTAATCAAACCTACACCTTAATTACATTAACCCTACCACCAATCTAATTCATTACCCATATCAACATAATGTACCTATTGCCATTTCAAACTTATTTACATTTTAAATTTACTATTTACATGTATATGTTTCTAATTATTATTATTTCTACCAATGTACAATAATATATTTAACATTAATGCCATCTACATCACTTACACCATTAGGCCACCATATTATTTCACATATTCGCACACATTCATCATCCAATTTACATCCATATCATTACTTAGTCACATGTACAACCTAATTGCACCTAAATTTCTATCTTACTATATAAGTTCACATAATTTACTTATTAATAATTTCAACTAAATTTCTTCTAAATATTGTTATCTACAAGTATATTTACCCCTAATCATCATAATTTCATCCAATGTTCATTAATATACTTAACACTAACATTAATTAAGCTATTCATACCATTCGGCCATAATATCATTTTACCTTTCCATATTCATTCCTCATCTATTACACATTTCAACCACTAGTTTCTCTTACACATAGCCTAATTATACCATTAAATATATAATACTCACATATACATGCCTAATTCACACATTATACATAACACACACATATATGGAATTATGGAAATAATCAAGGTAATGTATAAATCATTGAATACACTTACTAATAATCTCTTTAGCCTCCAAATAAGCCTTTCACACCTTCACTTTACTCTTCTTTTGCTTATTTCCAAATCTCATTAAAAACATAATTAGATTTTCATTAGAAAAATTCATAGAAAATTCTTATCAACTCCAAACTCTAAATTAAAGATAGAACCACTTAAATAAGCACCTTTAATTAACTAAGAAATTATTAAACCTTTTAAACCCTCAAGTTACCAATTTAGGGGTTAGAAACACTACTCTCTCCTATTTCTCCTCCAAATCACCTCTTCTTGCTTGTTTAACAAAAAATTAAAGCTCTTGGAATGGAATAGGTGAATTATACCTCTTTAATTTGGGGTTACAAGAATGTTTTAGTAGTTAAGTGGTAAAGAAATCTAATGAGAGAGAAGAAAGGAGGTGGCATTGGCCACATATAGGGGAGGAAGATGGTGAGGTCTTTATTCCATGTGCCATTTGCACATGAAACCATCTTTTCATATTATGTTCATTAATGTCCATGATTTGGCTACATGGCAACCTAAGGGCTTAAATTAATTTTAGGTTATTTTAATCCTTTAATATTTAATTCTTTTATTTGAGGCTTCACTAAATTCCTCTCTTGTTACCAAAAATTCAAAATTTCCATAATTAGTAAGTCCCTTAAGTTTCATAATTTTTAACTGAGAGGAACCCACTAAACTAAATAATTATGATTTTGATTAGCTTAATTAATTTACTTCTTGTTGTTAGAAAATTCAGATCTTAGTACCATTGGCTTAGTTAGAATTTTTGACCACTAGATTGTGCTATTTTTAGATTTCTTTGAGTTCAAACTGGATATTTTATCATTAAGCTAAAACTAAGTTACTATTCATTAGTGCATTATAATAGAACATTTAATTGCATTTTTAATCACTTATGACTTCATTTTCACTCTAAATTTCACCCAGAATTAGTTTATATTGTTTCCTTTCATCCTATTTAATTTGTTTACCTGGCCCTCAAGAAGTACTATTCATGGCTCAGTGTCACTATTCATTGAACCCATGTCCTGAACTTTATTCTTTTCACACTTTCATATTCCTCTCATACTATTCTCATGTTTTCACTCTTTTATATATGTTCCACATATTTTTAGACCTTAAACTACCTCTTTCCAATTTTTCCCTTGATAATTTGAAAAATGACCATTATATCCCTCACTCATTTTCACTCCATTATTCATATTAATCAAATCTACTTAATCTATGCATCTATTTTATTCACCATGATTTCCTCAAATTCCCATTCTATGCTTGGAAAAATCGAACCAAAAATCAAAGCGTGACACCCAAGTTTAGCAAGGCCACTGTTTTTCAATTTTTAACCTGTAGAACTTTTTCTTTTTTTTACGTATAGAATCTTTTTAATCTATCTATGTTGATAGGCTCTTTAAACTCATTGCCATCATAGTCTATAAGGATAGCTATGCCTTTTAGTAGTAACTGCTTAAGGACAAAGGGTCCTTTCGAGTTTGGTTTGAACTTCCCTTTTAGATTCATCAGTCTTAGCCTCATCTACTTAAGAACCAAGTTTTTTTTTATCTTTAGCTTATGACTCTTAACCTTTCCACTAAATGCCCTCACCATGTATTTCAAATAGACCTAATTGTGGTAGTTGGCTTTCTTGCGCTATTAATCTAATAAGTTCTACTATTGTAACCTATGTTCAACTCATACCAATTTTGGGATTTTAGCTTCCATTACCACTCTTAGTGATTGCACCATCTTTATAAGAAGTACCACATCTATTTCATACATGAAAGATAATGGAGTGGCTCCTATTAAAGTCTGAACTGTTGTTTTGAAACCTCAAAGTGCAAATGGAAAGTTGTCTGCCCAAACTTAATAAGCTTGATGGTTTTGGCTGGGATCTTTTTAGTACTTTTCTTGGCTACTTCAACAACCCTATTAGCTTGTGGTTTATAAGGAGAAGACTTATGGTGTTGTATTTTATACTTTTGTAAAATTACTTTACTCAGCTTGAAATTGGACTCTATTATCTGAGACTACATAGTGCAAAACCCCATATCTATAGATTAGGTTTTTCTTAATAAATTTCATGATTTCTTTTGCTCTTATCTGCTAAAAAGACTTAGCCTCAATCTATTTAAAGAAGTAATCAATAGTCACCATAATAAAATAATATCTATTTAAGGATATTAGATGTATTTCACCAATTATGTCTATCCCCAAGTAGCAAATAACCATAGAGATGATAAGTTGAATAACTCTGAGATCGGTAAGTGGTTTAAATCTCTATATTGTTGGCATTTTTTACACTTTCAAACATATTTTGAGTAGTCACAATCCATTGTGCAACTTATTCTAAATTTGTCTTCATGTGCAAAAATTACCTCTACTGAGTTCTCTTTTATGGACAAGTGAAGGATAAAAGGCTTCCTTGACCTTAGTAGTTGCTCAATAAGTTGATTTGCCAAGTACTCTATGATAGTATCAAAAGCACTCTGGCAATCTTCACTCTATTTGACTAGTTGATTCTTTCTTAGAAGTTTGAAAATGCGTTCACATATGGTGGTGAACTTGGCAATGAACCAACTGATGTACTGGATTTTGCCCAAAAAATGCTTTATTTCTTTTTCTTCTTTGATATTAGTATTTCTTTGATAGCTTTGACTTTGTCTAGGTCTACCTTGATTCCTTTATGGCTAACTATATGCCCTAGAAGTTTACCTGAAGTCACTCTAAAGACATATTTCTTAGGGTTTAAACATAAGTTATACTTGTTTATCTACTGAAAAAGCTTTTCTGAAGCTTCAAAATGTCTTTCTTTAGTAGCATATTTAATCAACATGTCATCTATGTAAACCTCCACTTCTTCATGGATCAAATTATCTAGTATCTTTACAGCCATCCTTTGGTAAGTAGCTCTTGCATCCTTCAATCCAAAGGTCATAACTCTATAGCAGAAAGTGCCTCACCTAGTGATGAAGGCTGTCTTGATCTCGTTAGTTATATTATTTAGTATCTGGTTGTACCCG